>JAQFYB010004591.1:0-15922 GCA_034694085.1 Pogonognathellus longicornis
GACTATGATAGTTTATGTGGGCTATAAGCATTGTCCACCTGTCCACCCACATCTAAATAGGTTCCGCGGTCTCTGGTTAGAATACATACATGTCGTGATAAAATTTGAAAATGAAAATGAAAATAGCAGACAAAACCGCCCAGACAAGAAAGTATGAAAAAGTGTGTTTTCAATGCATGTGTTGCATTCTACTATATAAACGTCCTTCCAATGCCCTGATAAGCTATTTTTATGATTGCAGTTTAAAATATTTTGACTTAAAAAATTTTAATACAAAAAAATAAGCTGTATAATAGTGATGTTAGCAATGTTAATAGACATCACTATAGAGATTGTCTTCTCAAGAAGATATCTCTATAATAGTGATGTTCATACTATGATGTCTATAAACATTGGATGTTAGTATACCCATATGAGTTTTTAACACGATTATGTGTGTTATGCAGTAGATGTCTACTTTCCTAGAAATTATATTTTTACCCTATAATTATTATTAATTGTCATAATTTTAATTAATGTATTTCTATTCCTCATGTACATAAATTAGCTAAACTGAAATTTTGCTCAACCAAAAAAATGCACATTTTTATTGAAGGTGATAGTTAATATGTTATCTAACTCGAAAAACTTTAACATTATGGATGGCAACCTTTTAAATAACTCGCCACATTATTAAATCCCCGATTTTAATTAATGTTGTAAGAAGTTTCATTTTATGGTCATGTGGAACTTTACAATACTTGCTTAGGTACATAGTTTCAATCCCGATTCGTTTCAATATATAATTTCAAGCCTGAAACCGTGATAATTAGATTTTCGAAATTCAAATCCCAGATCTATTATTTATCAAGTAAATGGATGCTCAAGCATGAACTAATTAATGCTATTGGAATATTATTTAAAATGAAAATGGAGACAGTTTATTAATAGTTTGAATCAACGATGACAATAATCTAAACAATGCTATGCAGGTTTTCAGGATTGGGGTATGATTTTTTCTTAGGAGGACGACGTGTTGGTACTCCTGAGTGTATTTTTAAATGCTCACTTAAGTTACAATCACGGTTAAAAGATTTTCCACATATCGGACAAACAAATTCTTTCATATTCGTGTGCGTCAATTCATGATTCTTGCAGTGAACACTTTTAAAGAATTTCTTTTCACAAATTGTACATTGATATTTACGATTGCTCTCGTCATGAGTTCTTGAATGCTGACGGAGTGTGGCTTCACGGTTGTAAGCTTTACCACATACTTCACAAACATACTTTTTTTCATTACTATGAGTTTCCAAATGCTGGGTCAAAAGATATCTGAGTTTGAATATCGCAGGACATAAAGGACATTTTAATAATAAACTTGGATCAAGATGACTCCTAGAATGAACCCTTAAACTGCTTTTGTTGCTGAAATAACGATCACAGGATTTACACTTCAGTTTTCCTGCCAAAGCATTTGTATCTGGATGTGTAGATTTTTGATGCTGGGTCAAATCCACTGAATTACTGTATATGGCAGGACAAAACGCACAAGTAAATGGATTAGACCCTTGGTGTGATTGGCCGTAGTGAGAATTTAATTCTTCTTCCGTAATGTAACCTTTACCACAAAATTTGCACTCGTGATCGTATTTAAAATAATTGCCCAACACAATTTCCTCAGTTGAATTTTCTCCAAGAGTTTCTTTGGGATGTATTAGTGAATGGTTAAGGAGAGCATTTGGACTGCTGCAAGCCTTTCCACAAGTTTTACACATGTATTTTTTTTCGTCTTTATGAAATTTTAAATGTTTTTCCAGATAGAAACTTTGTCTAAAAACAGCAGAGCAAAGATGACACTTCAATAAAGAAGTTGGATCCACGTGGCTCTTTGAATGAGTACTTAAACTGCTTTTGTTGGCAAAATAAAGATCGCAAGATTTGCACTTCAGTCGGCGTTTTAATTCATGTGGATCTGGATGAGTGGTTTGCCTGTGTTTGCTTAAAATCAAAGTATTATTGAAAATTAATGGGCAAAATGCACATTTCAATGGATTAGGGTCTTGGTGTGATGAAGCATAGTGAGTTTGCAATTCTTCTTCCTTCATGTATCCTTTCCCACAAAACTTACACGAATAACTATATTCCTTCGGTAAAGTAAATTTTATTTTTTCAGAATTTGTAATTCCTTTACTTTGTTTATGTTTTACATTTAATTGATGGATCAGACGATGAGTTTTGAGGTCATAGAAAGTCGTTAGGGTGGTATCACAAACTTTACATTCAAACTGCCCTTTCTCATGCATGGTTTTCATGTGAGATTTTAGCTGTTGTGAATATTTAAATTGGTGTCCACAAATATCACATTTAAATAATTTTGATTCGTTGTGACCTTCCATGTGTATATTCAACAAGGACTGCATAGCAAATTGTCTGTCACAAATGGGACATTGGAGCCATGGATTTTTGTCTTTGTGGTTCTTTAAGTGATGCCGATTTAATGTGGAGTCGTTTATAAACACTCTTTCGCAAATGTGACACACATTTGGTTGAGGATGACACTGTTTAGTGTGTTTGGTTAGGTCGATACTATTTTGGCAAACTTCAGTGCAAAAAGCGCATCGGAATTCATCGGGTGGCTGGTGAAATTGAGAACAATGTGAAGTGAGATCATCTGGTTCAATAAATTTTGAACCACAAAATCTGCAATTATTGGTCTTCAAGACTCTTCCTTTTTCATGGACATTTTTTTCGTGTCGCTTCATATGCACTGAACTGGTAAATCTTCTTAAACATTGCATGCACTTGTAAGGCTTCATTTCTCCTAAAATGAAAACAAAATAGGTAATACTAGTTTTAAAACAAGGTACCTATTCATTTTTATATTCTAAATTACTTTAATATGCAAATTAAAAATTAGGATGTCCCACATTGAATAAATGATAATAATATTAATATATTTAATATATTAGTAATTTATTGATGAAAGGAATACCGATTTTACTAAAGTTTCACCTCTATGAAATTTGTGTACGTGTATTTGTCGTGTTATTTGACTTGCAAATCTCTTGTGACAGTCTTCTTCACTGCAATAATACATTTTGTTCGTTCCCATATTTTTTATCGTTTTTAGTTTCATGCTTCGTTTCAATCTAGGTAGCCGTATTCTTCGTTCAACTTTTTTAATTAAATTGGCATTCTGATCTGAGGAATTTGAGCTTTCACCATCATACTTTACATCGTTTAAGATATTTTCAGCTTCAGTACATCTAATCGGCTCCATATTTTCGTAGACACAGGAAACAAAATTTTCGGGTTTCACTTCTGGCTGGTCATCGTTTTCATTATAATATGTGGAATCTGTAATTTCAAATTATAATTTATAATATGGCTTACCTAAATGACTATAAAGCTTTAGAATTACTAATTACTGACTTCCCGATCTAAAATTGTATTTATATCACGCAAGTAAATTTCATTATACTGACAACTGACAGGTATTTTATGTTCATTATAATATCTCGAAAAAATTAAGTAGTAACAAATACAATCGTCATAATGTGCGCACAGATAGCAAAGGGGCGTGTACTGGGTTCACTTGAACTCGCAAATTCTATTTTATTTGATTCTGCCCATTTAAACCGCAAATTGAGGGGTGGCTGCAAATGAGCAATCGCCTTCCCATAATCTCTAAAAAGGGACGCCCCACAAGAATTTCATGCAATTTATTTATATTTGTTTTTATCCTAACTGGCTTCATTTGCTTTCGCTTTGCTAGATAATTAGAGTTATTTGTTCTTTGTTTTAGAACTTTGTTCATACAGAAATAAATTTTTGGGGACATCATATAACAATGGCTAATTAGGCTAATCGCCTGATAGTAAATATCTATTTACAATTACTTACACCTAGCTTGATCATCTTGGTCGACAAGTTCTTTCTTAATTTTATCGTTATCGCCGAATGTTGATGGAACGACATCTTCTCCAAAGGACGTGGCAGAATTTTGATCTGTTTTTAAATCATTTGACAAAGAAGAATTCAAATTCGCAATTTCTTTAGCTTTAAAGTAAGGACTCAATCCCAATCCGCTGGACATAACTAAATTAAAGATAATATTAATTATTAACTTTATGTATAATGTAATAAAACAATAATTTTTAAGGATTGAACAGACTTTAAAGTCAGATTGAGCAAACATGCTTGTAAATGTGGAACCCAAAATCGGAAACACATGCATTTTGATATAGTTTCTTATAAAAAATATAAATACATGTAAAGTTATATTTCATGCTGATACTTCAAAAAAAGGAAAAGATTTTCTAAAATGTACCGACTGGATATATTAAAGATGAAAAACAGATATATATGATATAAGAAATTAATATCCCTATAATCTTTTCAAATAAAAAGAAGATACTGATGTTACGTTTTTGATACTAACAGACAAGGTTGACTAAACACTCAATCTTCGAAATTTTTGTTTTTTAGTGTTTTTTATTAGGTACCATACCTGAATAAATAACTTCCACCATTTCATCATAAGAATAATTTGGTGTTTTTAAAATATTAGATGAGTTAAGTAGGTAGGATATTCGTTGCTCCATTGTTAGGGGTTCCGATATTTTTTCGATCAGCTGATAATTTATTTCCAACATTTGAGACATAACTCTTGACAATTCCTTTAATCGATTTTGAAATAACTGAACCTGCTTCCAAGAAAAGCTGATATCCCTAACCAATTGTTCACACTCTGAACAGTAATTAGTATTTTGAAAATAATGAACAAAGCAATCGAGATGCTTGTTAAACAAAACATGACAAAGTGCTGTCGCACATTCACTTTTCCAGCAAGAAAATACATTTTCGGAACTTCGATTGATCGTTTTTAATGTTGAAGCGTTGACGTAGTAAAACTTTCTACAAATGACACACTTACTACCATCTAAAACCATTTTTACTTTTTTAAAACTACTATTAATTACAAAACAAAAGATATTTCAAATAATTTAGCAAGCTTTCATGATGTACTAAATGTACTAACAATAAGTCTGAAGTCAAACAATATCTTCCCATTTGAAGAATGCGAAAGATTATCTTGCGATGGGGAACTATGAGAATTAATCTTACACTTAAAACAAACAGCTTATACATGGTGAGACATATTTTTTGTGCTTGTTGGTATCATCATGATCATGATTCATGTTATGAATGATGTATTTTAACAGTTTCTGTGCCAAAATGGACAACCGGTTATTACACTTGTGTAATTTCTAAGCAGATTTACTTCAGTTCAAATAAAAAATAAATTAAACGTAAAATAAATATAATATTATGCTATATTATGCTAATATTATGCTAATAATATAAATGCTAATAATAACTACATAAATAGCATTTTATTCTAACACACTGCTGCAACATACCACAATGTAATTTGATTTTTAGGAGATTGTAAAGAATTTACACCCATTGAACCACAATAATATACCGATCAGTTAATTGTAGCACTACCGTACACTAAACACTATATTTCTACACCACATGCTTCAATGAAGTTACTTTGAGATCTAAATCAATGACCAAAATGAATGATGAACATTAAAACATGAAAATGCACTGAAAAGTTTAAATTGGACAGATCTTTTAATTAACGACAATAATCTAAATATTATTATCTTGGTCTTGTGGATTGAGGCATGATTTTTTCTTTGTAGGACGACGTGTTGGTTCTCCTGCGTGTATTTTTAAATGCTCATTCAAATTACAATCACGGTTAAAAGATTTTCCACATATCTGACAAACAAATTCTTTCATATTCGTGTGCGTCAATTCGTGATTCTTGCAGTGAACAGTTTTAAAGAATTTCTTGTCACAAATTGAACATTGATATTTACGATTGCTCTCGTCATGAGTTCTTGAATGCTGACGGAGTGTGGCTTCAAGGTTGTAAGCTTTACCACATACTTCACAAACATACTTTTTTTCTTTACTATGAGATGCCAAATGGTATTGCAAATAACAATTAAATTTGAAAGTCGCAGGGCATAAATGACATTTGAACGATAAACTTGGATCTCGATGACTCTTAGTATGAACATATAAACTGTTTTTGTTGCTAAAGCAACGATCACACGATTCGCACTTTAACATTCTAACCAATGATTTCGCATCTGCATGAGCAGATTTTTGATGCTGGCTTAAATCCACAGAATTACTGTAAATGGCTGAGCAAAATGCACAAGTGAATGGATTAGGCCCTTGGTGTGATTCAGCGTAATGAGAATTTAATTCTTCTTCCGTAATGTAGCCTTTACCACAAAATTTGCACTCGTAGTCGTAGCTAAAATTATTCTGTGTGACATCTTCTTTGTCCAATATTATTTCTTTTGCATTTTGTCCAGGAGTTACTTTGAGATGAATTAGTGAATGGTTATGGAGAGCATGTGGACCTCTGCAAGACTTTCCACAAGTTTCGCAAACGTATTTCGTCTGGTCGTTATGAAATTCTAAATGTTTGTCCAGAGCGTGACCTTTTCTAAAGACCGCAGAGCATAGGTGGCATTTCAACAATAAAGTTGGATCAATGTGTCTCTTTGAATGAAAACTTAAACTGCTTTTGTTGGCAAAATAAAGATCACAAGACTTGCACTTCAGTCTTCCTTTTAACTCATGGGGATCTGGATGAGTAGTTTGCCTGTGTCTGCTTAAAATTAAAGTACTATTGAAAATTAATGGACAAAACGCACACTTGAATGGATTTGTGTCTTGGTGTGCTATAGAGTAATGATCCTGTAATTCTTCTTCATTTATGTACCCTTTCCCACAAAACTTACACGAGTAAGGAATTTCATTTGGCAATTTTTTTGTTTCAGAGTTTGTGGTTTGTTCTCTTTTTTTACGTTGTTTTCTTTGTTTCGGCTGTTTGCTTTGTTTTTGTTTCGTGTGTTTCTGTGGTTTATTTTGTTTCAGTTTTCTCTTTTCTGTATTTATTTGATGCGTCAAACGATGAGTTTTGAGGTCATACAATGTCGTCAAGATGGTTCCACAAACTGAACATTCAAACCGCCCATTCTCATGCATGGTTTTAATATGAGGTTTTAGCTGTTGTGAGTACTTAAATTGATGTCCACATATATCACATTTAAATAATTTTGATTCGTTGTGACCTTCCATGTGTACATTCAACCATGACTGCATAGCAAATTTTCTGTCGCATATGGAACATTGGAGCCATGGATTTTTGTCGTTGTGATTCTTTAAATGATGGCGATTTAAAGTGTAGTCGTTAATAAACAGTTTTTCGCAAATTCCACAAACATTTGGTTGAGGATGACACTTTTTCGTGTGTTTGGTTAGGTCGTTACTATTTTGATAGACTTCAGTGCAAAAGCCGCATCCGAATGGGTTGGGCGGCTTGTGGAATTGAGAACAATGTGAAGTGAGATCGTCTGGTTTAATAAATTTTGAACCACAAAATCTACAACTATTAGTCTTCACGACTCTTCCTTTTTCATGGACATTTTTTTCGTGTCGCTTCATATGCTCTGAACTTGTAAATCTTCTTAAACACTGTGTGCACTTGTAAGGCTTCGAATCTCCTAAAATTAAAAAATAGGCAATATTAGTTGTATTACAAGGTATTCACTTTTATATTAAATTATTTTAATATGCAGAATAAAAATTAGGGTTTCACTCATTGAATAATTGAACATAGTATTAAAAAATCAGTAAATTATTTATGAAAGGTCAAAAAAAATTTGGACGTTTCATCAATGTTAAAGTTCTCTAAGTACATATACACTCGTTTTGTCAAACAGCGTTAACTTATAGTGAACAGTTTACATTAATCAAAATATGCGTTAGATAAATATAATCCTTGGCACCGCCCGAAACGATTTTACAATAGTTTTACCTCTATGAACTTTCTGTACGTGTATTTGTCGTGTTATTTGACTTGCAAATCTCTTGTGACAGTCTTCTTCACTGCAATAATACATTTTGTTCGTTCTCAGATTTTTTATCTTTTTTAGTTTCATTCTGCGTTTCAATCTAGGTAGCCGTATTGTTCGTTCAACTTTTTTAATTAAAATGGCATTCTGATCTGAGGAATTTGAGCTTTCACCATCATACTTCACATCGTTTAAGATATTTTCAACTTCATTACTTCTAATAGGCTCCCTGTTCTCGTAGACACAGGAAGCAAACTTTTCGGGTTTCACTTCTGGCTGGTCATCGTTTTCATTATAGTATTGGGAATCTGTAATTTCATTTTATAATATGTCATACCCAAATGACTATAGCCTTACAATTATTAATTACAGACTTATCTAAAATTATATTTATGTCACACAAGTCAATTTAATTGTATTTTATGTTAATATTATATTATCTCGAAAAAAAGTAGTAACAAATACAATCGTCATCGTGCGCACAGATAGCAAGCACTGGGTTCACTTGAACTCGCAAATATGTCATTTGATTCTGCTCATTTAATTAGCATAGTTGGGTCTGATAGTTGAAGCCACTTACGCCTTTTAATTAAACATAAAGTTGCACTAATCTTAATCTGATCTTCTAATGAAATAAATTCAAAAATTCAATTTAATTCAATAAATAAACTCAATTTAGACCGCACATTGAGGGGTGGCTGCAAATGAGCAATCGCCTAACCATAATCTCAAAAAAGAGACGTTCCACAAGAATTTGATGCAATTTGTTTTATCTTAACTGTATTCATTTCCTTTCGTATGCGAGATTAAAAGACTTATATTTGTACTTTGTTTTACTAGAACTTTGTTCATACAGAAATAAATTTTTGGTCGATCATATAACAATCAACAATGCCTAATCGCTTGATAGTAAATATATATTTACAATTACTTACAGCTTGCTTGATCTTCTTGGTCGAGAAGTTCTTTCTTAATTTTATCGTTATCGCCGAATGTTGATGGAAAGAAATCTTCTCCAAAGGTCGTGGCAGAAATTTGATCGGTTTTTAAATCATTTGACAAAGAAGAATTCAAATCCGCAACTTCTTTAGCTTTAAGGTAACGACTCAATCCTAATTCGCTGGACATTACTATATTGAAGATATTTAATATTGATTATTAATTTTATGTATAAAAATACAAAACTAATTTTTAAAGATTGAGGCGATTTTAAACATTAAAGTCACACTGAGCAAATCTGCTTTTAACTGTAGAACCCAACAACGGAACACACACATACATTTTGATAAAGTTTCTTATAAATACATGTAAAATACATGTAAAGTAATTTCAACGATGCTGATACTTCAAAAAATGGAAAATATTGTTTAAAAGATGTGCAAAAAATTGGCAAAACAAACTAAACGATGATCTTAGTACAAAAACCCAAAATAACAAATTATACTATCTGGCATCTGGACAGACTGGATATATAAAAAATGAAAAACAGATAATATGTAAGAAATTTACATCCGTATCTTCTTTTCAAATAAAAAGAAGATACTGATGTTACGTTTCTGCGACGAACAGAAAAGGTTGAAAAAAAGTCAATCTTCGAAACTTATTGTTTTTTAGTGTTTTTTTATTAGGTGTTAGGTACCTGAGTAAATAACTTCCACCATTTCATCATAAGAATAATTTGGTGTTTTTAAAAGATTAGATGAGTTAAGAAGGTAGGATATTCGTTGTTCCACTATTAGGGGTTCAGATATTTTTTCGATCAGCTGAAAATTTAATTCCAACATTTGAGACATAACTCTTGACAATTCCTTTAATCGATTTTGAAATAACTGAAACTGTTTCCAAGTAAAGCTGATATCCCTAACCAATTGTTCACACTCTGAACAGTAATGAGTATTTTGAAAATAATTAACAAAGCATTTGAGATGCTTGTCAAACAAAACATGACAAAGTGCTGTCGCACATTCACTTTTCCAGCAAGAAAATACATTTTCGGAACTTTGATTGATCGTTTTTAATGTTGACGCGTTGACGTAGTAAAACTTTCTACAAATGACACACTTATTACCATCTAAAGCCATTTTTACTTTTTTTGAAACTGCTATTAATTACAAACAACAAAACATAATATATTCCAAATAATTTTGCAATATTTCATGATGTACTAAAACAATAAGTCAAGAGTATTATCCAATTTGAAAAACGCTAAAGATTATCTTGCGATGGGGTACTATAAGACTTAATCTTATGCTTCTAACAGCTTCTATACCACATGAAACATTTTTTTGCTTGTTTGTATCATGCATGATTCATGATGTATTTTAATTTAGTAAAATTTAGTTTCTTTCTCAAAATGTCTCAAAATGTACAATCGGTTAATACTTATTACACTTGTGGAGATTATAAGCAGATTTATTTCAGTTCATATCAAATATATATTAAAAGTATAATAAATATTTTTGACTAATATGCTAATAATATGAATGCTAATAATAACTAGACATGTGGAGGCTGTGGTATTAATATAACAGCCATAAATCGTTATAGATAATAATTTATAGATACATAATTATGGTTTACAATTTATAATTTTTGCGTCCCAGAACAACAATACAATTGAAACCAAAACCTATTATTTTACACAACATCCACCACTAAATGTCAGAAGAAAAATGTTTTGTCTTTAATGTTATTTGGACTATATTTGTAACTAGGCTCAACGGCTGCTGTCAGTGCCGAGGTTCTAGTCTAATGGGTGTGCTCATTGTTAGCGTACGCCGTTACGCCCATCTCCTAAATTCTCCAAATTGTATGCATATAACTATTTTGCCTAATTTGTGTTTAACACAACATTTCCTTGTTCATAAAAATTGATCAATACACCCTCTTTAGTGTCTATCTAAATATAAGCACACGTGGTTGTAACTAACATTATTTTGTATGTGACAGGATATTTGTGTATCATTATTTATTATTTTCACTTCGTGGTTCAATGATTTTTGGACGAGGTTTTTGGAACGTGTTCTTTTGGAGGGAAGCCCTTTGAGATGAGTTATTGAATGGTTATAGTGAGCATGAGGACCGTAGCAAGCCTTGCCGCAAGTATTGCAGATGTATTTACTTTTGTCTTTATGAAATTGTAAATGCATATGCCTAAAATTTTTCTGTATAGACTCTATGCACAACAGAATCAGTTTGCCCTACTCAGGTTATAGTCCTTACTTCGAATTTCCCAAAAGCTTACTCACCTCGATTGAGAGAACAAAATTTTCTACAAAGTTGGGGTATTTTTTCGAATCAAGCTACTGATAAGGATACTTCTCCCTACTTTTCACACTTTTACAATTAAAACCTTGCGAGTTATGATTTTTTTAAAAACTGAGTTATACGTGCATTGAGTAGGGGCAATCAGAAAGTCCACCTAAGAAAATCTACTATAGTACGTATATAAAGAGTTGGAGCGATTTGAGCGCCTCCGTGAAGCACATAGTATCCATAGCTTCGTCTGATTTTATTATTAAGTAGCGAAAGCTACTTTATAGAAATGATTTATCTGTCTGTCTGTCCGTCTATCTATGCACGCGATAACTCAAGAACGAATTTACGCAATTCGTTCAAATTTCACAGATGTGATCAAGGATATTGGACAAAGCTCCAGTTCAAAAATGGGGTCAATCGGTTATATCCTTCATGACCTGGGTCATCATTTTCATCTTACATTCTACATTTGCACTGCATTACAACGTCGTTTCGTTTCAACGCATCTAGCTTACATCGGTACATTGACATTGCAACGTCATCTAGCTTAACGTCCTACATACTAAATTTGAATTGCATTACAATGTTGTTTGATTTCAACGCATGTCGCAATCTAGCTTACTACGTTTCTCATCGCATCACTGCATTACAACGTCGTTTCGTTTTAACGCATCTAGCTTGCACCCATATTTTCAATTTTAATTATTTTGCTAATAATATATTATGTTTTCATGTAATTCTACTCAAAAAATAACTATTCCAAGTTTTACAACTGCTGAAGCTACTTTTTTAATCTATTTTGGAATAGTTTATTCTTCTACGCTTTGCCTTTTGTCGAAGAGTTCCTTTGAGATGAATTGTTGAATGTAGGTGGAGCCTACATGCGCTGCTGATAGCCTTTCCACAAATTTTGCAAATGTATTTATTTTTGTCTTCATGAAATTCCAATTTTTTGCAAATAATTTTGATTAATACTGTGCAATTCAAATTGGAGAGTTAGCCTTAATTGCTTTTCGTCATTATAAAAGGTCATGAAATGCACCAATTTAGGAATTCAAAATGTGTGATATATAAGAAACAATTCCATCGAACTCGGCATTAAAAGTTAACTTGAATTGTATTTAGTCATTGTAAATGACATTATAATTAAAAATGCAAATTTATTATTTTAAAATTTGTTGTATATAATTTTGAATATCTCCATCGAATTCAGCATGCAAAGTTATCCTTAATTGCTTTTTATCATTATAAATGGTAATTAGGATTTCGTAAAGGCAATTCCCCGTCCGTTTATTCCTCTCTCAACCGCCGTGATGAAAATGATGGTAAATTGTATTATTTTCCTGGTCTCGATGAATCTCCTTTACTTTCGAGGCCCGGTTCATCTGAACAAACTTTAACCATGGACCCTATGAGCCTGGTCACTGTGGTGTAAAATGGCGGATTTGCTCTAGCCAGCCCGCTCTGTAGTTACGGCCCTGTGTGGGAATACGTGTGGAAATAGTTTACATATTCAATGTACTGTGTACTTAATATATATACGCTTATACATTAAATGTAATTCGATGAAATTCTGAATCGCAGTTAAAAACTAATTTTTAATCAATTAAATAATGTTCCAAATACGACGATTTGGAGCATGCAACTTGATTTTAATTAAAGTTTTTACATAATATTTGAATGTTATCCTACCTAAAGAGACATGACACATCCTAAATGAGACATAATTCATGAGACATAATTTATATAACCGTGTAATATTTTGGGGAGTAATATGTCGAAAATTCCGCGTTTGCTGCTTTCAATTTTTGATATTATTTTATCCTGCCCCACTGATACGCGCTTGGAATGCTATGCACATTGAAAATAGCGTTGTATGAATTAGGTAGTTTTTTGTTTCACCCGGAAGTAGTATTATTTCCAAGGTTTCGGCCGGTGAAATTATACACAGAAAAACAATTCCATCCATAATATGCAGGTGGTATGTAAACTTCGCATTATTCAATACCAATACCGTGCAACAGCAGCAGTGAGGAGAATTCAGGTGACGAGTTTCAAAAAATAAATTTTGTGATATTCTGCACTTTTGTGGTAAAATGACTGCTTTTCTACAGTTTATTTATGCATACTCTATAGTCAAAAATTTTTTTACACTGCAGTGGTGTATTTAAAGTGGTTGAAAGTCACCCGGCTATCAACCATTTTAAATACATCACTGCAGTGTAAAAAAGTGTTTGACAACAAATTTACAACATACTAACAATACAATAAGTACCTATTCCCGGAAATAACATTTGCATACAGCTCAAGTCAATATTATGATTTTATATATATGCAAACAGTTTTTATCGTATTTTCACAACCACTATGCAATAAAACTACAATATTATTTCCCAACATAATGCCTTCTCAATGAAATCCACAATACTTTCCATTCCACACTATTGATTTGTTCAAATCATAAACCCTGATTATAATTAGGTACTATTTTTCTACACGTCTGGATTTCATTGGTTGGTCCGTTCTGTGGTTTGTGTACGTGGAATGACGTGGAACTTGTGGAACACTGGACTTATGCTTTGTGTAGAATACTCTATAGTGTCCTGTCTACCCTGCATTATTACATTCAATACTCTCGTCAAATTGACCAGTTCATTCTTCTATAAATTCGTGGATGTTGAAAATGTAGACTTCTTTTCTAAATTTAAACACTGTTAAATATTTTTGGTTATTTAATGCAGTGTCAAGGATTGGTTGTATCAATTTTTAATAAAAATATTACACATTTAATCTTCATTCTTCGTTTAAAATACTTGAAATTTTACGCAAAGTGAATCAATATAGGTATATGAGAAACAATTTTATAAACAATTCTTTCTAATTAATTGGATACTTACATAACGTGCATTGTCTAATATAAAATCTAACATAATTAATAATTTTGCACTTATTGGGTGTACCAATATATGTTTTATTGAATTGCAGCCAAATCATTATCCAAAACATTTTCTTGAAATTTGTTCTGATGACACGAATTTAATGATTCAAAAATGGGTTCTTTCAAATTTTTTGGCTGGGAACAAAATAACGGTAAATCCAATTTAAAGTACTTAAGAGTTGAGTAAAGGTGGACGCACACAATGGATGGTCCGTGCACTTTTCGTCCGATTGAGCCGAAATTTTGCACACATCTTCATCATGTTGTGGGCTTTCACGATGAGTAGGGTTGCAAAAAAAGTTACCGGGCCGTTTGACCTCTGGAGGTCATCGAATGTTACTAGGGTTTCAGCCCACTTTTCGTCCGATTTGGTTGTAACTTTGCACAAAGACTAATGAAATGGTGCTGATGAACTTTGATTAGGGTGTCAAAAACATTCACCGAGCCGTTTGACCTCTGGAGGTCATCAAAGCTCTTATTAATATCAATATTCTCCTCTAAGGTCCAAGGCAAACAATATATGCAAAATGTTTGTAAGTTCATTAAAGTGTAACTAGCATATTTTTCAAAAACATTTTGCATTGACAATAATTCTAAACGTAACATATTTTGTAATTCATTATTGGTTTCCCATAGATCTGACACTAATTAAAAAGGGAGATATGGAGGAAGAACATAAATTGAAAATGCTATACATCACCTAACATCATACGTAGAAAAAACAAATTTTTTGCTGTCTTTAATGATTTTCTGATTTATGCGTTTCAAATCGCCTAGTGCATGGTGCCTAGACGCACAAGGCGGGCCGAGATGAGAATTTGTACTGTTTAACTGTGATGGCAAACTCTAGTTCTCCTTATTCCCGCCAAAGTGCACAAGAAAAGCAATCAGTAGGAACAAATAAATTACACTTCTGCCGTCCAGGTTTTGTGGGATAAATAAATAACTTAAATACCCCGAAGCTATAATCTTTATACCTAATTCTAAGGCCCCGAAATAAATAGTTCTATACTGTAACAATAAGCTGGTTTCTAAATCTAAACCTGTTTGCTTAGAAATAAATTAGCTTTACAAATAATATTCGAAGTTAGCACGACAACATGTATGGCTAATGCACAAGGCTGTATCTAGCGGTAGGGCACCAAGGCATGTGCCCCTTTCTAAATCTAAAAAACAATGGGTAACTTGGGGACGAAATTGCCCTACATCGCAAAAATTTGATACTTTTTAGGCTGATTTAGGCTGAAATTAGCTCAAAATTCTCACGCAAAAATTGCCATTTATAACAATATTTTGACCCTGGTGCCCCTCCCCCGAAACCAAATCCTGGATACTGTCTTGCTCATGTGCAATTTCGCAAGGTTGCCGTTAGCTTTACTTAGACACGACATTTGGAAATGACTTCATAATGTTTTTGCAAAATACTTTCATAATAAAGAGAATTCATCAACGTGTTCAATCTTTGAGGGATCCATGTATTTAATATTAGGTAAACTGACAAAATATGCCCATTATACATAAGAAGCGCAGACATTACTTTACTTGTGGTTAGAAATGAACTAAAGCCTCAGTCAATGAAAATGTACAAAAAAACATACCGTCTATCACTGACAAGGTAAACAATACTGGCACCCAATCAAAATGCACGGAAAGAAAATATCTCTAAACGTCACGTACGATTTGTCTGCGCTTCTTATATGTATATGTCGACCGATTATTGAGATGGGCTTTTGACGTGCGCTACGAGAGTTTCCATGTTTCCACAGATAGGAATGAAATTTTGTATAATGGTAAT
>JAQFYB010004592.1:0-15911 GCA_034694085.1 Pogonognathellus longicornis
TATTATCCTTTATCCACTATTGTCTTCTTTAATACATGAACACACTTTCTTCACTATATCTATTATCCAGGCATGTACAAAGGCACCTGCGGAACTGTACTATACTGTGTTATGTTTAGTCCTATGTGTTTTGCTTAGTAATATTATCGTGAAGACTTTTTCCGGGGTTTTACTGTTATCTTATTTGTAGTTGTCATTTTCTCGGTTCTGGACTGTCAAAACAAAGTAGCTGCACTTTCCATAGTGGGATATGATAGCTTCCGCACCTTCGGTTAGTCAAGAAACACATCACACTTCACTTGCGTGTCTTTTCTCTTATGGAATTACCTAATCTTGTAAACGAAAGGACTTTCAATCTACTTCCAAACAAACTCCTCCCTATTGTAACCAGTTCTTCCACAAAATATCATACACTTCCGAGTCTTTAAATTACCTGCATACAAATTTCCGTATTACCATACGTTTTGAAAAATATAGGATTTATGCAACTTTGAATTTTGATTAAGAAAATAGATAATACCTACACATTTATTATTCAATTGATTTGTTAACAATCTCATTCGAACTGGACTCGTAAATCTTACAAATATTCGGGACATTTTAACCAACCTATTAAGAATGGATACCTAATGAATAACTGTGCTTCGCATAAAATTTATTTCTGGATTATTTGCTCACCATTTTTACGTTTAATATACAGTTCAAACCATTTTTAAAATTTAAAATCTGCAGATATATAAATAGCTGAGATTTTAAATTTATTCTTCATAATGATTCGACAGACAGATTTGAACTACTTATATAAAAGAGTAGTGTAGGTAGGCATGTACCTTCACACTCATCAAGATTAGTTTAAACACTCACACGTTAGAATTGATGAAGCGTTAAAATGAATGAACTGACATGAATGTTTATGGCAGATTTGTTTTATGACTAGGTATGCGCCCTAGGCCCATTCTTAAGTATTTAATTTGCATACCTATAAATAATAAGTACAGCTGTATGTGTAGTGTTATTAAAATTACAAACTACACTTAGGTTTGAGGGGGTTGGATGTGACGATTGTAATTTTAGTCTTGGTTCACACAATTACAAACAAGCGTATTAAAAATGTATTGCATTTATATAAGAGTTGTTAATTTAATGTCACACTATACACCGTAAAGTTCAGTGTAAAAACAAGTTGTGTGAAAACCATCACCTAGCTCAACTTACTTAGCAGCTAGTAACTTTAGCCTTCAAATTGTTTCGCATATAATAAGGTTGTACTAGAGTATATGGTTGTAAATAGAACGATTTAATTATTACTGCGTTAATAATTGGCTGTCAAAACACTGCAGTGATTTGACACGATAGGAGGCAAGCTGACATAACATGACATGTCATAGCAGCATGAAACAAAGGAAAATACCACCGACTGACCGCCTTGGCTCCGCTTTGTTTACTTGCACAGTCATTCAGGCGGAGAATAAATTGGCGTAAGATTTCGATTACCTTTTCCTATAAAATAAACCACACACATACATAACACATACCTACACATAACTATAACTTTAAGATATACTTTACTAGTTCTTCCACCTTTTCTCACTGTTACTTTACTTTAACTTGCAAGGGCTACGCGTGCCGAGACAACTTTCTTGGCTTTCACGGGGTTGCGTGTGTTGCTAAAGAAAGAGAGAGCCCACAAGGTGTGGGCTTTGTTGTATAAGTATTGTAGTTGAGTCAGTCTCGTCTTTTCTACTACAGCCGAGCCGTCGTCGTCTTCACGTCCTCATCTCGTGTATACAAGTATACATTTTACCTTTACACTTTGTATACAGTCTCTTGTTAAATTTACCAGTTTGTTTTTAATACTTGACTTTGAATTCCTGACACTTTATGCCTGGAGCGGAGGTGCAAACTGGATTTCCCCATACGGTTCTTTCTTGCCTCTCTATATGTGATGCGATACGACACAAGAGACGATCTAATCTTTCTCGTTACGAGACATAATAGGATTTTGATGAAGTGCACATTAAAAAGTTTACTAGGCTTAAATGCTATCTCTCTATTGTAGGATGTGTGCCTCGTGAATACATTTTTAAGTATAATATACACACAGAGACGCACCATACAAAAGCAGCTCTTCAATTCTTCCGTCAATGAGGTTTAGGTTGCACTATACTGTTAGTATAAAGTGGAAAAGAGATGGTGGTAATATTGTTATTATTACTGTTTCTAAAGGAGATACTTTCTTTACGCATTGATTGTGTTTAGACTTTATACGGCTCTTATAATAATAGTGTCTATAGAAATTCCCTATAAATTACATCATTTATTTCTTGTATACTTGCAGTCAAGATCAAAGAGGGTAGAGAGAGAATCTCCACGAATTTCGTCGCCACAGTCTCTAACTTACAATTTTCAGTTGAGTTACCATTATTTCGCTAAATTATAGCCTAGAAGTTAATGTGAATTGCCCTTAAGGTAATTACGAGTGGGGAAAGTACTATAGTAGGTATGTAAGAGAGAAAATGCTTTGTGTGTAGCTTGTATGTACTACGTGGGTAGTTATTCTGAGAACATTTATTACACGTTACTCCTACACACAAGGATAATTTGTAAGGATTTGTTAAAGAGTTGCGGATAGCCTATTTTGAGTTATTACCAATAAGATTATGAACTGGGAGAGTATTTGATTTCATTACACTCCAATCTCCATCATTTAGCAACAAGAAACAGGAAAATTTTAAGAATTTCCATTAATCTCAAATTCCATCTAAATAGGATGTAAATAAGCTTTAGAATGTGTTTTATGGTCGACTCTCATAGATCTTTAGTTAATTGACGGGTAATCAACGTATAGTTATTGTCCGCATTCAAGTCGATAAAATTCGAGCTCTTTCGCAGAGTCAATTTATTTTCTAATGGTATGAAATTATTATGGCAAACATTCTACAAACAATAATCCCCACTACATACACTGTGTGTATTATGTATTTTAGTATATAATATTATATCGCGGTATAATAATGGATTGTAGGTATAGAAGGCAGTTAAATACGAACATTACATTTGCGTCACCTATATGTAAGCCATAATATATAACCTAAGGTATACCTGCATAAACTAAACTAAAGCGAAAGCTTCCGTGAAAAGAAAAATAGGGAAAATATTTAGTTGCAACATAAAAGCACAAGATCAGCTTCCAATGGTCTCAAATCATAGTAGTTATGTAAATAAATAGATAACGTGTATTATTATGGGATCTGAAGGGAAAAGAGAGAGAAAGAGAGCAGACATACATTTATTTTATGTCTCTCTATGAGAAAATGTGTAAATACGGCCGTAATACATGCATATAACACAACTAACACGACATTACAATACAGCTTCTATTAAGATACGATTTATTACCTATATAGCATGTCAAACCCATTCTATTAGTTGTATTACTATGTATGTATGCATAGATTATTGCTACGTATACGTACAATTTTCATTCTGGCATATACCGACACACATAAGTACATACCCATACGCAAAGAATACAACTAATAATTTAACTGGGAATTTTTTGTTGTGGAAAGATTTTTTCTTATTATTTGTTACGTGTATATATTTATTTCTACAATATACATATAATCTCCATTTATAAATATGTGTATAAAAAACATTTTTATGTTTTGTCATGTAGAACGTGACTGTGTTGATATGGTGTGGTGTGGTGGTGCCTTGAGTCTACTTGTATAGTAGACTAGTAGTCGTTGGTAGAGAGAGAGAGAGAAAGCCAAACCACCTAATCATAAGATAGAATGCAGTCGAATTGTACACAATGCAATCAAAGTTAAGTATACACACAAAACACTAATACTACTACACGAGGATACTACTTTATTCATGGGAAATATAATATTGTATTTATTTCAGAGGCTCTTTCTCTCACGAACTTCTAAATTGCATACAACACAATAATACACTGTAGTATAAACATTGGCTCAGAAAATACAGAAAACCTTGTGAGTAAAGTGTAATGGAATGCACCGTGCTTATTGTGTGTGTGTTTGTGTGTGTGTGTAGTTATACAACCTAATATGTGCAATATAAGTAAACATAGTTTGCCTAGGTATACAGTACACAGCATAATATTCAAGAAGTCAAAGGGAAAGGCAAGTTAGCATTTGTTCTGTGTTTGTTTCCATAAAGAATGGATTATTGTGCAATGGGTAATGATTTCATAAAAGAAATGAGTTGTGAACAACACGTAAGATGAACATTTGTGTGAGCATGCAATTTATCCTAAATCCAAGACCTGACTCGATACCTTCTTTTTCCCTCTCTCTTTCTCTCACTCACTCACTCACTTCACTTCAGGCTATAAACTTTACTTCCTTCTGTGTGTTCTCTTTTCTCCGTTTCGATATTCTTACTCTATATCTATATTACTCGATATTATTATTCATTCCTATGTACAAATTCCTATGTATATTCAATGTATTTCATACTCTACACTCGTTTTACATATGCTGGATATTGCGGCTTTCAACTTTTACTCTGAATCAGTTCACTTTCCAACTATTCATTCAGGATCAAGGCAAAACAGTCACGTATATTATAGTAGTACAGTATTATACAATTGTAGCTATATATTATTGTTAACAAGCCAAAGCCTTCTATTAGGGCACATTGTAGTGAGAGGGAAAGCATGCCGATATACATACTTAGGTACATACATATACGTATAGAATAGGGACACATGAGTTGTACGTAGGTAGGTATTAGCTATCATAAATAAGAAGGTGTGTACATTGTGTGTAGACAAAACGGTTCCGAAGTTAGACTCAACTCAAGTAAAGAGCACAACACTTAGTATTTTACTTTGCTTAAGTTACTCAGGATTCCTGTGCTTTCCCTCTATCGTATTATTAGGCAGAGACATGCCGCCGTTTTTCTTCTAGCCGTACAATGCTAAACGCAGTATATGTACTTCCTCGTCCTTTTAGTTGCTTTACTTGTTTTTACTCCAGACAACTTTCCAAGACTCACATTATTACAATACACACAACCAGTACTATTTAAGTATAATAGTGTTTGTGAAATAGTTGGTTTTACACACGTTTTTCTTTGTTACTACTAAACTACTATAAAATTATTTGAACCATATATTAGTCTCTATATGTTACTAATCCTACTATGTAGTACTTACTATGGTAGTAGAGCAAACTTTCTTTGGTCAGGGCAGAGTCTAAGAAAGTAGGTATAACGACATGTCACTCAAGTCAAATGTATTATGTTCATACAGTAGGTACTTACAAGTAAAACATTGAGGTGTGTGTCTGTCCATGGACAGAACTATTTACAAATACCCTTGCACATTGTCGTAGCAGCTACCATGTATTCTTTAAGAAAGGCAAGTAAAAAATACACGCAAAAGTAACAAGAGAGACTTCTGTCAAAATTTCGTTTATGAAGGTATACCTACCTATATGTACTGACATGCATAGGTATGCACATGTAGTCTTGTATGTAAATGGTTGGTAGGGTGGGCGAGAGTATCAGTACAAGTAAACTACTATAGTAGCCTTTAGCAATAAGCAATAAGTAAAATGCTGTGTCTCTTCCAAGAAGAAGACGAGGAAGAAGAAGAAGAAGAAGAACCAAGCTAACAATAAGCTTTCTGTTCGGTGTGTATAGAAATCGAGTTGAAGATTACGAAACGAAAACGAAACAAAACCTAGAATAAGAGTACTAGTATATAGTGGTAGAAGGAGTACACGTAGGGCAGAACTAGAAGAAGTAAAAGTAAAATAAGAGTTTGTATGAGTCGACTTGTGATGTGATGTGAGTTGAGGCAAATAAACGAATCTGAATAGCAGAATGAAATGACTTGACTAGAGCAATAATAGGAAAGACATGCAAACGACATTTTCCCTTTCTTGTTCTCTTTTCGGCTGTTTTGTTCCTTTCGTAATCGATATTCAACCCGGACGGATCAATCAGATTTCCTTCTGTTCTACCTTTTATATTATGAACATGAGTCAAGTAAAAACACACTTATATAGCTACACAAATACCTAGGAAATAAAATACTACACGCTTAAAAAATTTCTAGATACTTTTACAGTAATACTGAACCTCTATTCTGCATTCTCAGTCAATCATATGGATAGATAATGTTTAAAAATGCAATCAAATAACACTAGGTAGTCATCATAATAAATAGTTGTTATTGTTGTATTCATATTTGACCAGATATTGTTGTTTATCTTAGTTTATTGACGTCATACGCACTGGAGTTGCTACATAAATGGAAGCAATCTGTCATTTACCCAGATATACACATTATACCACTCGACTCTACTGGTACATTCACACATACATACAAATATATATTTAAACAGACACTTCTTGAAATAATAAAATGTTTCATGGAAATATCAATAATAGTAATGTATAGATGAATTTTAAATCCGCAACTTAGCATAATATGTAGTAAATAATTCCTATAATAGAAACGGGCTAAACATTGTGTATAATTACAAGATTATGGGCTATGATCACTTGCACTAAGTTGCATCCTACTGGATATACAATAGCATTTACATATAGAAGAAGTAATAACGGAAAAGATATTCTGTAGTATCGACTTTTTGAAGATGTCTCAGAAGGTTTACTTGAAAAAGCTTTAGAGTTTTTACCGTGTAGGTCTGTATGTCTCACTATTAGGAATAAATGTACATTATAGTCTTACAGCTCATATTATTATTATTTATTTGTGTGTGTAAAAAGTAAGGAAATACAATTACTATAGATATTTTCACATTTTCTGCATGTACTACGGATGGTATAGATAGAAGACTTTTGTGCATTTGTGTTGCGTAAAGTATTCACGAGCAGTTAACTTTACGTTTAGTTCAAATCATGCTATTTATGCATAATATGAATATTATGTTACAGTTATACTAAATTATAATACCCTTTCGTCTAGGAATATCAATACTTCCTACTGCATAATAGTACATTATATGGGCTATTAAATCCGTTATTGTATTCTTCCTTTGTGTACTGCATTTTTCGATGCGTAGATTGAAATGTATGTATGAACACACACAGAGCAATATCTGTATGTGCACAGAAGCAATACTGTGTCATTGCACTAGAATCTTTTTCTTAGACTTTCGTTTTTTGTAAACATTAGGTTGTAATGATACTTTTAGAAATATATGTATGTATATAGACCGTAGACACAACTCAAAGTAACAATAGTAGAGCTAAGGTCGAAATAACTTCGAGTAACACTATACTGTTTAGAATGTGTTTCTTAGAGTATGAGAATACTTTCACGTGAAGGTAAAGGTAAATGCTAACAAGGAAACAAAGGTTGAGTGAAAAGACAAGAAAAATCTCATATCTTTTGTCAGTATGAAATACAGCTTTGTTTGAAGTGAATATAATATATAGATTACATAACGTAAGTAGTTGGAAAATGAAAAACTCTTCTGTGCAACCTAGACTCAATATGTAATGATATCCAAGGAAAAACACGCGTAGACACTACTCCTTTTACAATACATACCCTTCTATATACTTTAGGTATACAATCTTGATATATTGTACTTTTACAAGAATCACAAGCATGCAACCTCCAGGTAAGCATTTTACATTTTGTGAGAAATAAGACGTCTATAGACCAATGCACTTTTTCTGCAGAACAAGAACGAACTCATTTATTTGTAGCATTTACTCACAGTAGAGTAGGTATAAATATTCTTAATGTTTTCTTTGTAGCTTTCGCAACATTTGGTCGTCAAGCCCTTTGAATCTTTTTAGACCACTGTAAGTGTTTGTGTTACTGTTGTATACCTATTTACCTTTGTAAGTTCAAATTCTCTACATACATAGTTGTACCTACTCTACTTTACTTACAAGCGTTTTCTTGAACTATTTTTTGTCCTCGTTCGGTTGCTTGTGTATTTATTTCCCCCTCGGTTGTATCATTAAGAAGCAAGAGTAAAACAGAGAGTGAAATGAAATGGAAAGAAAACAAAGTGAGCATCTAAAGTGTAGTAGCCAGTGGCTAATCAGTGTCACCCGACTTTACATTACATATAGACTTAGAAATAATTATAACGAAATAGAGCGAATGTTATGCTATTGTGCATTTGCTCTTTTTCACATAGAACCAAGTCCAAATACCCTGGTGGTGTAATGCAATGTCCACATGTACTATTAAGCAAAGGAGCGTATATGGAAAAATGCGTTTTCCTGCATTATTTATAACATGCGATTTTATGCCTTGTGTAGCAGTAGCACACATTCATATTACAGTTCAAAGGATGCCGAAGCCCAAGAATACTATTGAGTGAACCTTGTTTCCGAACCGTTTTGGTCATTCTCATTCCGAATTTTAGTGAAAATATAGTCATGTAGGTTTTAGAATTGGATTTAAGTGAAGCATATAACATATTACCCCTTACACGATCATATCAATACCCTCTAGATATTCCGTTCCAGTTGGTGGCTACAATTTTCTATCTGTCTGTGTGTGATATTATAACTGTATCTTATAGATAGTATACGTACATGGTTACATGTACAGGTCTTGCTACACGAGAAAAGGACAGTAGTACAGTAGGACACTACTGTGTTTTGGTATATTGAGTTTTGGAAAATGAAGGAAATAAGTGGAAACATATGTGAGTAACATGTAACATCGAAATGAGACATTGGGGATCGACATACAAAACAGTCTCTTATTAATGACAGGACAGGTTTGTTTCATGTCATGTTTCTCGCAGAGAGGTCCACCCAGACAGAAACTTTATCAGAACAACACAGTCACTGAACAAAAGTCAAGTCGACGTCTCCACAATATTCCGGTCACGATATTTATTTTTCTCTCCGGCCATGCATGATTTCCCAATTTCGCTTCGACTACTAAACCCGCTTTTCAATATAAACATTCAAAATTATTAGTTGAGACTCCTGACCGACCCGTTTCAAACTATTAAGTATTATTATACTGCCGGCACTAGTGTATACTTAAAGAGAAAACGACACCGTACACTCAACAACCCACCTTGTGATTTCTACGGGTATTTAAGCTCTTTAATGCGGATGCATGGCTTCTGATTTCCGGTTTCAGATAGTTCTTAAGCTTACTTACGGCTTACTAAAGCAAAAATATCTACCTAAATACGAATTATTAGAAAACACTATTTACTGTTTCTAAATACTAAATACCTTTTCAAACACATTCCTTTATATTAGTATTTCACTCTTTCGTCTGTACAAGGTACATGTAGCTTTGGTACTTGTAAAAACTTTTTTCATAGTTGTGTAGTTGTGTCTGGTATGGGTTTGGGTGTACTCTGCTACTATTTATTTGATGCACAAAGTATATCGTAACTAAGAGATTAAACTAATAGATACAAATTGAAAGGAAAGACTCGAGTGGGAAATACATAAATAAGGGCTGATTTGTTTCTTACAGCTGAGGTTTATACTCTTGGATTATATAGGGGTTCAAAGTTCGCTTTAGAGGGTTCCGTGTAGATCGCTGGGGATTTTACGCTGGTTAAAGCGCAAAGCCCTTCTTTTCTGTCAAGTAGTAAAATGTAAACTCTTTTAGAGGACTATAGACGTGTCACGGAACTTAAGGATGAAAGTCTCCGTCTGAGTATTCAGTTTACAGTGTGGTCGTGGAACGAACGGGATGCACTGTGAACACCGGATTGCATTATAGCAGTACGCATGTAGTATGTACCTAGAAGGAGAGCAAAACATTAGATTCCCCCAGTATGCATTGGCTGACGAATGAAGGGGCATTTGACACAGAGTTTTTGATGGTAAGTAGTAAGTGTAGAGAAAGGAAAGAAGACTGGAGGAAATGTATGGGATAAAGAAAGAAAAAGATAGGGTTGTTACAACACCATCTCTACAGCTACTTCTCCAGCTACCACATTTTCTGCAAAAGAGTAAGGGGTTCCACATTCGACAACCAAAAAGGAGTGTGAGAAATATAGGCAATCTGGAAAGGGCAATTTCTCGTGGCAGCCACACTGGTGTAAAAGTATGGCCTATAGAATGAAGATAGATACAAAGGTAAGTGTTATACGTGTACCTAGACCTACACACATACGCCTCTTCCTGTCCAGCTAACAGTATGGAGTGTAGGGATTCATCCTTTGGGATTTGCCCATTCCTCTTTTACTCTCCCGGTGGACTCTTAGCTCGTTCTTGTCGTAGTCAACCAAAGAAAAATAGCAAACACTCCCCTCAAGATCCCTTCCTATCAAAATACCTACATTTATAATTTACTAACGAGTTTTCACAAAATACTACACCGGAAATATCTTTTAATACAATTAGCCAAGCACGCATTCATTATCTTTATAATTGTAGGTCGTTGTTTCTAAATCCCGGTATAGACAGGTAGTTTAGGTTGTTAGAGTTTTGTTATACATTAGACATAATTAATATAATCGAAAATATCATTTTTTAATTCGGTTCGAGGTTAGTCCTTGAATATTTCGTATTAGAAAGGAGAAAGTATGTCACGGACCAAGAAAAACGTGCTTTTGTCTTACATTATATGTACATACATGGTACATGACACTATCCTGGAAGAAAAAGTGTGAAACTAGAAAAGACACACTCGACATCGGCGGTCGACACACCTTCCAACTTACGACCTGCTGCACATATCCATCCACTCACATTCCAATTTGGTCACCTCATCTTTCACATTCCCTAACTGCATTCTATTCCCACTTTTCCTTTCCTTTACTTCATCCCATCTTCCAGCTATGCACATACTTTACCAAACTACCTGCCTATCCATCCCCATATCTTCCTCTAACATTTCCTATACACGTCTAACACTTCTATACCTCTTTCTTTCTGATTTCCGTGCAGAAGCACTGACACTGCTATATAGCAAATCTGACAATAGGGGTGCAGTTTGTATACAATATCTAACACAAATATAAATATAAGCCCTGAGTCTGTATTTCCCTATGTTGCTGGTAGTATATATTAATACATTTATTGACATGGTATGCACATACTGTGCTATGCTATGACACATACTTATTACTTATGTATTGTATGCACATCTTACACACATAGGTACATTACACTACATACATTAGATATATGTATTTTTATTTTCCCTTCCTTTGCGTATATGCTCTCTATACATGGACTGAATGATCGTACTTCATTTCTGCAGGGTCATTGTCTGTTATTACATTATCCATACACCACATACTTCACGACACGTTTATATAACACCTATTTGTACATATATACAGCAAAGACATAGTAAATGCACTGTGCAAAAGAAAGAATTGTCCAAACAGACGAACAATTTCATCACCTCTGGTGTTCCCTCTCTACTAGAAATACAGCAAAAGCGCCTCACTATCGTTGAATGAAAGTCAGTCAAGTCACAGCTTTACAAAGACAAGTAAGAAATAAAGTACTAACTAAATGAAGGCTGCTAAAGGAAAGCAACCCCAAAACCAAATACGAACATTAAAAGATCTTATATAACTACTAGTTCTAGTACCAGTATAAGTACCTGGGTTGGTGTAATGTACGCTACACATTAGTGTCTTGTGCGCTTCCACGGTTAAATAAACTTTCTTAACTTTTGTACGTGTTTCTCTGTTTGTGGTGTGGTGTGGCAATAGACACCTTTTCGTACATTAGTTTACAACTACCGCTACTTGTGTATTGTAGGTACCTATAGGTGAAAGCCCATATTTATTTCTGTGCTTGGTTAAGTTAGATTTGATTCTGTTCTTATGTGGCATGCAGTGCTAGTCTTTTAGCAGTGAGGACTTTCTGTTTTCATGTCCCTTGAGTTATACTGTCGTGTCACATACTTTGGTACCTCTACGCAGTGGTATGGTGGTCTGGTAGTTTATGCTGTCTAATGACACTCGTCTCTGTCTCGTCTTTCTTCTTACTTTTATATGCTACATGACATTCATGCTCCCTCCTCACAATACTTTCTTTAAATTGAATTATCCACGGCCAATAAAACTCCAAGAGTGCATATACCAAGAGGATTCCAGTCCTAGAACACATCCTCAAAGATAAAGAAAACATTTCACCCGAAAAAATCTAGTTGTGTAAAGGCATGAGAAATTTTTTGTAAGAGACTCTTTCTAGCGTGAAGCTCCTTAAGAAGAAAAAGTAAAAAAGAGAAACGGGAACTAACGCACTAAATATCAGTTTATGAAATATAAATTATTGTTCTTACAAAGTCTTTATAGCAGATTTAGACTGCATATTTGATGTTTCAACTTACATAAGTATACCTAATCTTCTTGTATGTATTCTTATATTGTTTCTGATGGAAATGGTAGTACTGAGATAGATAAATGTTTTGTCTAATAAATGGGGAGTAGTACAGTAGTAGTAGTAGTTCGTTTGAGAAGAGGTATTGCTAATTTTTCAAGACAGGAAATTCTGATTCGATCTCCGTTTTGTTTGACCCTTAAGAATTATAAAGGAAATGGTTAGTGGCAGTAAAAACTCGGGTTTTATGGTCATCCGTACAACATGATCCCTACGGAGATCTCAAATCATCTTCAATATATACACTGGTGAATTGAAAACTTGGTGTATTACCAATGTAGTGTTTTGGTAGGCTGCTAAAGCTCATACAGTAAAGTACAAGGTAGTTCATTTATAATAAGCCGTATCGATATCAAATAAAACTGCAAAAGTTTCTAAGCCAAATGAGCTCCCTTGGGTAGTAATAGTAATAGTGAAACAGGCAAAGAGAGCGAGAGGGATTGTGGGATTGAGATATTATTGTATAGCATTTGGGTTTTAAGGTTTTATGTAGGTACACACAAACTTTTATAATACACACATCCATACATACACGCTGTTTTGATAGAACGATCTGTGTGTATAATGGAGCAGAGGGAGATCATGTAATGTTCTTAAATCATTTCGTATACAAAATACTTCTACTACTACTTCCTACTTCTTTCTGAATCCTGAATAATACGTAGGTATACCTAGTACTAAAATCCTGGTTTTTCTTGTGTATCACTTACATGCACTACATAGGAGTGTAGACACAACATGCGTATAGTAGTACCTACATTGCATACCTACATAGACACTAGGGTCTGTCAATAATAATATTTCGGGGAATGACTTATCACCATTGAAATCACAAGGGCCACATCAATCTATATTTAAAAATAAGCTGGAGTAGGGCCGTTTCTTTTGTGTCAAGTCATGTCAAGGTAAATTCCTTTCAGGGGAAAGCAAAGGCAAGAGGAAAATCATGCATTGCTCTGCTCTATGGTCGTTTTGAGAGAGTGTTTATATACAGTAGGTAGTTGCAGTGGTATTGAAGGTATGTGGTATCAAGAGAAGCCTGTGCTTAGTTAACATTGAATTGAAGGGAAGACAAGACAAGAAGGAGACGCAACGTATACAAATGTGAGGGAGGGTGAAAGAGTGAGTGAAACTTCCCTATCTATCTAAAAGAAATCTTTCAATGTAGAGAAAAGACCGACCACAACCAAGGAAACCGCAACGTTCAGACAGCCAAGTTCAACTCACCTATCTATCTTTCTGTGTGTGTGTGTCAGTTCAGCTTCTCTATGAAGTTAAGTGATAGCAGGAATAGTATTTGTACACACTGCCTCAATCCCTGTGCTATTTCCATGCATTAGTTGCACTATAAATGTGTAAACATAGAAGACTTTTCATGTATAAACATACGTATAATATTTTCTTGCTTAGGTATGTAGTATGTAAAGGGATATTGTATGTATTGTGAAGATCATGAGTCAAATTCCAAACGAAAATTCACTATGGAGTATTTACTCTTACTAGTAGAATTAGGAAAAGAATATAAAATTCAACCTACATACAAAAGCAAAATGTGTATATACCAAGTATTGTATTGTAGTTGTAAGTAGTGCTGGTTTTTTTCATATGGTATTTTTTCCACATAGTGCTTTGGAGTACAATGGAAAGTAAAGTATGTACACGAACGATACAAATATATTTATAAGTACGTACGACAACAAGAGATGCGAAAAGAATCTGTAATGAATGAATGAATGAAAGGGAATCCCCCTTGCATCCCTGTCCACATGCTACACAGCATTGTACCTATGTACAGTTTGTATTTGTTGTAGTAGTGTTATACTTTACTTTGGGTTACGTAAGCCATATTCTACTTTTGTGCAGAAAACTTCCATTAAGAGTTATATTCTTAGTGCATTTACTCTCTGGGTCTTGACTTAAACTGTCAAGCAAAAGGGAAAACCCAAGTTGGTAAACCAAGGAGGGAAATATTTGCTCGTGGGAAGGTTTCCCCTTATGAGGGTTCCGTTACGGATTAAGTTCGACTAACTTTCCGTTTGACTTTCACTGCGAATGGCGAATGGGATAGTTAAAGAAAAAGACGGAAAGACACGGGAATTCAATCCATTGTCCCACTCACAGCTCACAGTTCACCAGACAGAGTCCCCACGGAAAAAGAATGAAATTAGGATATATTCCATTTCCCACAAGACGGACAGCACAGCAATAATGTTTGTCCGCATTTCCAACATTTCTCCCACCAAAACCAAATCCAATCCACTCTATGCATATTACAATCTCCCTCCAGATCCACTAACCACCAAATACACACCTATTCAATATATTTCTGTCTGGACGCTACTCGTCAACGTCTGAAGTATAAGAATTGTACAAAGAGTATAGACAATCTAGTAAAACGCAAAAAGAGGAGGGACATTCTTCTATTTTTTGTATTTAATAATATAATGTTACAACTTTTGGTCTCATTTCATGTAGGTTCAGATTTCAGTCGAGTCTGCCTATTAGTATTAGAAAAAGTCGTAACGTAAGAATGCATTTGTAAGGCTGTGGGAGTAAAGACAAGTCAAACCGAGGGAGGGAAATGAAGCTACCACAAAAATTACTGAAAAAATTCCTAAAATCTCCCGTATCAATCTCCATTGTGGAATCAAATCCCCTCAGAGCTGTCTTCAACTCCCTCCCTAACTATTCGTCTGTAGCACCAAGGTTCTTTGTAGATCTCGTTGGACTCTTTATTACATCTTGTGTGACACTCGCAATAGAATACACACAACTTGAAAAACTTGTGAGGCGGAAGTGGTCAAGACAAGAAAGAGGAGAAAGTATGTACAACTTATGTACAAGAGAATGCACTTGTATTGTATTGTACAAAAATATTTTTATATTTATCAGTACAGTTATATCATGCCATGTAGTATAGCACCTATGCTTGTGTATGACTACAATCAACAATGTATTCAATATTGGTTTATTATTTGGCCTTCTTTTAATTTTAACAGCAAAATAATTTATTCGTATTACAATCTTATACAGATCATGAGAACCCATATCTCAGATATCTCCCTAAATATGAATGAAAAACAAAAACAAAAAATTCAATTTAAATAATCTACAATGTATGCAATGTATGCAATATAGTATAGAATTTTGTTCTTATTGAAATAAGTACAAAATTTACACAAAGTGTACGCACTTACATTGCAGTGGTTTAGTTCAAAATGCACTTTAATTGTCCGTACTATACACAATGACTTGTTTTGCTTGGAGTCAATACACTAAGCTAATAATGGCATTGTATTGGTGATTTGATCGTTTCATCGTGTCGTGACCAGACTTTTGCTAAATAACATATTGGGGGCGCAGATGAAAAACCCATTTAATGATTTAATGTGCATCATTTATTCAATAGTTGTACCGTGTACTAAATTTTACAACGACAAACAAAAAAGATGATTATTAAACTCAGCAGATCAACTAATAACGGGCAAATTGACATCAGCCGATTGCCGAAGATTGGGAATGTCGACATTAGCCGACTGCCGATCGAGACATTGCCCGAA
>JAQFYB010004593.1:0-15911 GCA_034694085.1 Pogonognathellus longicornis
ACGTGTAGATCCTAAGTCTCAGGGCTGTAAGATGCTACACAAAAAACATTTTCTTTTATAAATGTCCGAGCCCTGCTTATAACTATAGATTAAGTACCCCATAAGTAAACTAATACTGCTCAACATTCTGCACATTCTATATATTCAATCTCTTCTGCTTAACCTTAGTTGTTTGTTAGATGGGATAGTGTCTTCTTCATGAGTGAGTTCTTGTTCTTTGAAGTTTTGCTTATTCCGCCTGTTTGTTTGTCTGGCTCTGTACTCCTGTAGTCGTAGTACGGTGGGTAAACCTACCATACACGTGCAAACAAATAAATATGTAAGTTTTGCAAGTTGTCCTGTGAAGAAGACGTAGCCACCTTTTCTCACACAGTCTCATGGGAATATCTCAAGGAGCTGTTGTACACTTCTAACAAACTAAAATTGCACATTACAGTGTGCCTTTCCAATTACAGAACAATTTCTCCCCCAAACTGTGCCGATGATGGAATGGAAAAAGTCAACTTTTAGACTTCAAGTTCCGTTAACTCATTTCTCTTCACAAGCTCCACAAAATGAAATAAAGCAACGATTTGGCATTCGAGTGCTAGAAATAACTGTGTCCGTACTATAGGTATACACCCCATTGTGCAATACCATTTTCATTACATTGCTGTTTGTACTTATTTCCACCCTACAGCATAGAGACAAAGAAAGACTGTAGCACAAACTGCAATAATGGTATTAGTATGAGTGAATCTGATCTTTGAAAGAGGAGAGACTAAAAGAGCCCTGTGAAACGAAGTTAAATCACATCAAATAACACAGTATTTATTTCTGGAACCGTGCTCTAAGTGTACTTGAAGACGAACATAACACTCTTTGGGCAATTGAGATTTAACAGGTCAACTCACTTACACCCACACTTGAGACCAAAAGTTGTAGTTTCGAGATTCCTGTAATGCGTGTAATGTGATGTATGTGAGTTGCTAAAATGTATCACGAGATTAGTCGGTTAATCCATCATGGATGGCCCTCCGTCACATAAAATAAGATGGATATTACACACATTACTATAGTTGGTGGCTGTGGCAAGCGATGGAATCGTTGCAATTATTGCTGATATCATAACGAAGTAGATACTTAAAGGCAATAAACATTTCCTTACAACATCATAACAGTTGTGATGCAGCAAAATGTGTCTTTAGATAATCCAAATGGAGCCATTTAGTAAACAATTCATATCTTCATTCCAACAAAAACTCTCAATATTGAATTGAAAAGATTTCAATTACATACTTGAGGAAGTAGGTACAAAGGTGTCCTCAGAAATACGGGAGTAGTCCTATATGAACCGAAAAGGATATAGGGGGAAATGATATGTCTAATTCAACTGACCCAATCAGATCAACTATTTCTGTATACATAAGGACATGGATTATAACCATTGTATGTATAAGACTCGTCAAGTAGAAAAGAAAGTCATTTCCATTTGCTATCTTATTACTTTCTTTGCCTTGTAACATAAGTCCACCTTTCTTTCCTTCTTCCTGCCCCAACCAATAATAATAAGACTATTTACAAGCTCTGACTGACTGACGGGAGGTTTTCATTATTTGACCAGAGTTCACAACAAAACGTTTTGCAAGGAAAGCACTATACTACATCTACCTATGCTTTTATGTATGTACAGCATTACATGCTATAATATGAACACATCGAGGTACTCATGTGTTCTGTCAGTAATTTGATCCCCTCCTATCCTCGTTTCACAAGAGTCCATAAAAAGCAGTAAGCTAATGTGAAATGAACAAGTGACTTATATGGCAGAAATAATAATTGAATTATATTTACTGGCTAAATAAATAAGTGCAACTATACTTAGCCATCCTGAGTGCTACTGTGCTACTACTGAGTGTGGATTTAAGCAGATACTCACCGTCACCGTGATATATTCATCAGAAAAATAATGAAAGACGCATCTTCCTTTACTGTGACTTGGTGACCAACCTCGTCTTCTTAAATTGAACTAACACTAACGATATAAAATATACTTTCATACTTTTCCACTGTATTCTTCATTCAATTACAGACGTTTTTTTCGTTCCTACTGAAGAATGTCACATCAATAAAAACTAAGAGACTGAAAATCTTTGAAAGGCAAAATTATATATTATAAAACGTAGTAAAAATAATCATAAAATCTAATTACATGAATGTTCATCATGATGTTGGGTATTCATGTACTTTATACCCTAGACTAGAGTATGCATTACCTTTCTGTTAAACAATTGAAAGAACAAATACATCAAACATACTGCATTCATTCACAACAGCTGAAAACCAACTCATCACTTGTTAGCAGTAGAATCACAAAAATGTCTTACTTGACTGCATTAAATATCAAATAGACTGCAGTATGTTTAAGCACCTACAACTCCCTTTAGAATACCATAATATGTTATGTCATATAAAAGTAATTAGTCGATAATCACACAAAGCCGGAAGTTTCAATGGTCACTATATACCATTCAAAAATCATAATACTACAGGGAACAGAACAGCTTTCACGGATATTATTTACAACAGGCAGTCGTTACAATGTGGGGCTACAGATTATGAATTTAGTTTAAGCATTTACTGCAGGTACAATAAGTTTTATACCAACCTTAGTATCATTATTATGTTATTAGGTACTAGTACAAAGCCACAGCCTCATATATATGAGGGAAATCAACCCATGTTCCACGAGTCGGCCATTGTCCCCCTCATAGTAATATTCTACAAAATTATTATTGTTTAGTACTTGACCGTTTCAAAAGTATTCCACGTTCATATTCCTGCCGTGCGTTCATTCATGGATAAATTATTAGGAATTCATGTCAAGCCAACTGGATCCACCGGACCATCCTTTCCATTATTATACTAATATGGACTAATGCTTGTATGAGTTTAACCCCAAAACCCCATCAGTGCTAACTTGTGAGTAACAAACTGTTATGCTGTATGCGTGTGTACTACTACAATAGTTCTCATAGTTCTCAACACCATACGTACTGTGCTGTTCCTACTATGTATTTCTAAGCGTCTGCGTGTGCTTAAGGGCCGTGTCTGCCATATGGCTGTACTGTAGAAATGCAATCGAGCATTTCTACATTTGAATCGCATTTCTACAGTTTAAAATTTTTCAAAAAACTGAAAGTACATTATGAAAGACCAATTATCTAGCTACAATAATATGAAGCCAGAATTTTGATTTTATTCTCCAGTCAAGAGAAATAATTTAATTGGTTCAAAAAAGGCCACAGAGGTAGACACGGCCCTTAAACTTTCCAATTGCATCTGTTTAAATTGTCGGATTTAAATAAAAAGTGGTAGATGTGCATATAGATACATACAAGTGAAATAACAGCAATATTTTTGCGCTAGTGGTAAAGTGGTAATGGAATGATGAGCCTCAAGTCAGGTAGGTAATCGTACCGTGAATTTTTTATATAAGGAACGAAACAAGAGATGATAGGAATACATTAGTTGCTTTGCTATACAAAAAGGTAAGTTTAGGTAAGTAATAATATCCGTCTCACCTAGAAGCTCTCCGTGAAGAAAGCTAGAAAAGTCAAATTTGAAAGTTCAAGATTTACTTTTCCGCAATATTACTGTAGTAATGTATGATTTTTATACACGCGTGTGGAAAGTATAGGAAATCTCGCTTTATCTTCATCTAACCTAACCAAGCGAGCTCTGTTTCAAAAGGTTTGAATAGAATATTACTGTATATGCAATCTGTTAGCGACAATTTGTTGAATCTGGTTTATATTGATGTTGCACAATCCGTAGTTTGCTCACAAACTGAGACAAAATGTCATTCTCATTCATATCTTATCTTTTCAGAATCCCGTCTATTTTCATTCAGAGATAATGTCAAAAACCAAAAGATAAAAACAACGTAGTACATGATATTAAAAATTTTAATCTAGGCAAACTCGTCTTCTTATTTTTTTTTAATTTGAAAAGACAACTGTCTTTTCAAAGGTTATTTGACAATTAAGAATATTATCGTATTGGAATATCTTTATTAATCAAAAACATTTGATTCTCCACTGAGTTACTGCTGGAATAACCACTGAGAAAATGATTTAGTATTTAGTGTGATTTAATGTCATTTGTAACTGCTTAATGCAATTTTATGCCGAAAACACACATAAAATCGTTTTACACGCATAGATCTATATTGAATGCGAGTAATGTCAGTACCTACGACAAAATGAATGTATATTCCCAATGCAATGTATGATGACTGTCTTCACTATCTATTTTATGGTCGGAGAAATTGTTTTTGAGGAATATTTTCTGGATTCATTCTTTCGTTTCACTCATTTCTCAAAGCAGTTCAAAGCAAGTCTTTCCTGTTCCTACTCTACCTTTTCCTGAAAATTATTCGTTCCCGTCCTGACCCATCTCTACCTATGCAAGAGTCTGGAATAAGACTGTCTGTGGACAATCCTCAACGAGAAATTCATTCAACCAAATAAAAAGGTAGCAAGAGTGCATATGGGATCGGGATAAAATAGAAGAACATTATAATGTCAAGTTTGAGTACGTATTGGTTCACGGTTCAACTATACAGTGAGTTAAATGGGATTTTCCTTATTAAACGTAAAATCTGTCATTTCTCTCATGTGAAAAACTTCTAGATATGATTTGTATGAATGAGAAAGATATCTACCTCAAATCGCTCTAATAGCATTACACATTAAAATATAAATCTGATAATATTCTGGAAGATTATGCTCCATTTCTACACATGAGTGGGTCATAGCATATAACTAACTAAGACATGATGTGAGCTTTTCAACTTCACATGGGACATCCATACATACGTCTGAATGTTTAGGTTTAGTCTCGCAGATGTTCTTGAAGTGTCTTCTCTGTCTACAGACTTACTAGATGAGACTTTTCTCTGGTCTATGGTTTACTGACTAGATATAGGAATTCTTTTCCTGGGTGAGAAAAAAGGAACACATAATAATGTGATTTGGCTTGTCCTATTGGTACTAGACTATGGATAGCAACAGTACTTATTTATATACTTAATACTATACATATCAGTTTAGAAATAATGGACAAAGCCTAAATATATATTTTGTAAATGTTACCTGTTTGAACACATACTATTAGAATGCTTATTTTGTCGGAAATAGAAAATGAATAAAATAAATGTAAAATGAAAATCCTGGCTGTTACGTCTCTTTCTTCCTCGCAACGCGAATGTACAAACACGATGAATGTACATCACACAGCAGCATCCCGTGTGTAAATAGAAACCGAAATGAGATATTGTATCTCTGTACGCACATGGAAAGACAACCAGATCAAATTTCGCATACAAAGTTTGATTGAAAGCGATCAATTTCTACTTTTGAAATGCAATAGTGGGAGACTTGCAAAGATATGCATTTACATTTACCTACCTATAGAGGGGTATGAGATTGTTTAGAGAGCGAACCTCGGTTTTCAGAACCTACAATAATTGCATAAAGTTTCTTCCGAATGAGTAAACGATTCTATTATCTAAGGCATAGCTTTACGACTAAAGTTTCATTACCAACCACCGTAAGAATGAAAGACATACGCAAAAGGTAGGTAGATGCATTTCGTTCACATGAATAGACATAGAAATGATCACAATATCGACTTACGCGACTAGAAAATTCACAATGCATGCAACATCACTAGTACATCTAGCAACAAAGTAAAAAGCATAGAAGCAACCGACTGACTGGATCACCTCTCGTCATACCTATATCAATTTAATAATATGTTTTGCTTTATACTGAGCCAGTCTGTACTATACGCTTTGCTCTGTCTGATTGAATGTGTCTTTGTACCACGTTCACTATCTCCTCCATCCCAATCATTAAATGTGTGTTGCTGTGTGCATATGAAAATCTTCCTTGCCTACTAAGTATTGACTTAGTATATGAGCGACTCATTCAGTTCAATATGACACTGCATCTTCATAAAGTTAGTAATTAATATTCAGGTCTCAGGTTGGTAAATATATCACACAGTACAAGGTCTCGAACCATCCTGTCTTACCACCATTTTAATTATTCAAATTTTCATGCAATGTACATTCTATATTTAAACAGCGTTAATAGAGATTGTGAGCAAGCTGCACAGATGCATTCTACAACAAATTGAAATGGTTGTATACGTAAAATTAAATATGAAAGACACAGATGCGCTATATAATTTAATGTGCAACTATAAGTGATAAGATCATTCATCCCACACATAGCGGTGAAATCTGATTTGGACTGTGTGGATATAAATATCATTACTAATTAATATCAATCATTTATTTTTATGGCTATTTGCTTTTAACACAAACACTAATAATATATAAAAATTATGGTAATAATAAACACAGAGGTTCGTCTAAATCCAAATGAATTTTACATATAACTTGAGAGGTTAAAAAGTTTGAATTGAGTAACCTGTGTATCGTTGGTATGCATCGTGAGATGATATTCACCAAGTGTTTCCTCGTCATTGTTAATGTCTTCTAGTGCCAGCTCTGCTGCTGCCTTTTCACTTTGTCCGAATTGTCTCCGAAGTTGATTTTGACTCATTTCGAATAGTCCCAAAATAGTAATAACTTTCTTTTCTTGTTTTGATGGAGATATGATGGGATGGAAGGACACAGATCTTGGTGTTCTTTTTGCTCTGTGAATTTTATTAACTTCCATTGTCTTAGACGAAGATAAACTTGGACGAAATTTCATAATATTGCTAATGAAAAATTGACGTTGATTTGCCAGAATACTTTTAGTTTGAACAGATTTCAATGTGCTAGTAACTCTGGAGAAAGAGTGTGCTTGGAAAGTTTTGCTTGGAAAGATGAAGAACAATAACAAAAGAATTTTAATTAAAACTAGACTTATTGTCACAAGCTTTAATGGAAAATACATTGTGGAAAATTATTAAGGAAGAAATTTTTGTCTTTAGATAATTTTGGTAGGTTTGTTGTGCCAACGGAAAGCATAAAAATGTACTGCTGTCATTTTTGGAATGACTTGAGTTTTGTTCGTTTAAAGGGGGAATGTGAAAGTGGTTGGTGAAAGGTTGAAGGGAAAATGAATCACAGAGTGAGTTCTACCCGGCTTTTCATGTTTCCTCGACACGAAGAAGAGTGCAAGTGGTGTGCTTTTTAGACCACACTGATTTTAGTGAGGGTTATAGGGAAATGTTGGGTTGGATGTTGAACAGGAACGGGCTGAGGCTGAGACTGACTGAATTCATCGTAAGACACAACAACAGCGTACTTTGGTTTGGTTTGGTGTATGCTACAGAACCTAACTCTTCCAGTCAGAGAGTTCTGGAGATAGATAGAGACAGAACAGCTCCAGTAGAATCCTAATGTTGTACATTCCGGGAGTATGGTGCAGGCAGTCACCGTGTGTGTTTCTTCTGCCTGGAGTCTCACTTCATGAAAATGTATCAACCACGATCACGTAGTACCTACACAACTTTTACACGGACGATGGGTGTAGCATGCATGCGTGTCAGCTTGTGTCAGGTCAAGTCATGCAAACTGAAGCATATAAACCAAAGTAGAATACTCGAATCAACTTTTCCATAAACTTTATTCATGAATTGTATAATTTTTGAGGGTATTAGCTGCATCGAGTCAGAGTCAATAGACTTTCTTCACAAAACGTCTCAGGAACACCAATAGCCAAAAAGGAATATCATGTTTTTCATAAACTTTATAATATAAAGATGAATTGCTTGTAGGTTATAGTTAGCTATGCTTACGTGCTAATATGTAAATTTTACATGCGTTAGAATCATTCGATCCATTAGTCACAAAATATGAACTGTTTTTCGCAACTTACATATATAAATTATTAATGAATTTTTGTTTGTACACTGGGCTTTATATCAGATTTATTATTTTAGGTGTACATAATATGTAAATTAATAAAGGCAGCAGATACCTAGAGCCTAGAGGCAACAATGAACTGAACATGAAAATACGAATATTCTATTAAACTTTATAAATGCAAATATTAAGAAATTAAAAATATAACATAATTTTTAACTGATGCTGACGATTTTAGACAAATATTGCTCATTCATGAAAATTGCTAATATTCATGACATGACACATTCATAAAACCTAACTTTGAACTTTGTAGTATAAAGTTTGTACCATAGGCAATAAAGGGGTTTTGAATGTATCTTTTCTAACCCAATTCATAGTAATAGTAGTACCTAGGTACAACAGCAAATCGGGAAGTACATATTATTATATGCTTTTCTGTCACTGTGTACTGTGTAGACAGTAAATGTACGAAGATATTTTTTGACAGCATTATTTTATTTTTTAAATCTTTATTGAAAGTTTTTCAGGCAATAAAATATCATGAAGGTACAATCAAACTGATACAGGTGCTTTGTATAAATGCCGAAAACAATTGTGATCAATTATAATTTCCAGATTCCTCCCTACGAGTTCTGGACAGTGTTCCAGAGTATCCAGAATATCCAGAGTATGTTCCAGAATCCAGACTCTAGAGTGTCTAGAGTGTGTATCCAATTCACCTACTGTTCACCCACGCATCATAAAAATATACTCAGCCGAACTAAATGTGGTGTGGTATCCTTTGGCTGCAAGCAGAGAGCTCGATTTAAAAACAATAATAGTGACAGTCTCTTACGCGATCTACGCACAAACAGCTTCCTGATTGTGAGTTCTAGCTTTTTTAATTTTACTATTTTACTTGATAATTCTTCCCCTAACGTAAACATAACATTAAAATATTAATTTTCGTGTTCTCAAATTTACGGAGTAACTTTAACATTGTTGTTGTTTACAAATCTATTTCATGTTTCAGTTCGCTGCCTGCTGACAGCTGACCGGGTATCGGATGACGGAATCTAAACGAGAATGGATTTTGCAGACAAATCGTCTGCTGCAACTGCATCTATTGTGATAAATGCAGATGCGGTAAAGCCAACAAAGTTTGATCGATTAAACCAAGAGGACAAGGCTGATTTGTTATTAAAGTCGACCATAACTAGTAATGGGGAAAAAAACGACCACAGTAAATTCGTTTTTCCAAACATTGAAGCTCAGAATTTGAACGAAATTAACTTTTCCGACCTTCTGCACATTGATGAGGATGGAATAGAACAATCAGAATTTAAAGCACTTGCAGCAACTTCGGAAGCCCAGTTTGTTAAGGACACATCACAAAGCATTCAAGATATTATGGAATTTATTTCTACTTCTAAAGAAAACGCTGCGTAAGTCATATAGAAAAATGCTTTGTACATCTAATCTGACGGAAACGCGATGTTATGTAATGTCTTTTACGTTGGAAGAGCAAATACAGCTATTACACAAGTTCATTAAATACTTATATTTCAACTCATAAATATGTTGATTTTGTATTTTATCAAAAGGGATGCTTTCGGAAGAGCCGATATCTGTAGGATAGAAGGAAGAGCAAGACTGATAATAAACAAGGGGAAAATACAAGAAATATACGGATATGAAATCGGAAACGATACTTATTTATATGCAGAAGAAGCTTTATATCTGCTTGAAAAGGTAAGGCACATACATAATATTCATACCCATTGTTAAAAAACACCTGTTAGTGAATACGTAAATGACGTAAAACAAGTGTGGTATTAAATCATTTCATGAACTAATTTTTATAGGGGAAGCTGGAAATTTATTGTGACCACATTCGTCTAAGTGTGGAAAGAGCTAGAGCTATTTTACTTCATTCAAAATCGACTTCTGAACCTTCTTCATCTAGTGTTGTGACGTGTGATATTGATGAATATTCTGTTTATAAATATTTGGCCAGACTGGGGATGCGCATAAGACGACGAAGTGAAGAATCATCAAATATTCAGCCTCCTAAAGGAAATAATGGAGATATTAATGAATCCTTTTCAATCGGTAAATCAGCGGCCGCAAATGAGTTCATGGAAACCGATTGTGATGATGCATCATTATCATTCCAATCTGCTGGAGCTTCTGAGATAAATTATGATGAAGATATTAATCGAGGAGTTAAACGAAAATTAGAAGACGATAGTGATGCATTTAATACGCCATTAGACTTATCTGAAAAGCAATCATTGGAATCAATGGATGTCCCTTCTGACATGGAAGATATGGAAACCAAATGTGAAATATCGGGTAATACAGAGGCTAATAATTATACAGTAGTAGAGGCCGACTCGGACATCGAATTTGATTATGATTATTCCTTTACGTTTAACGATCGTGTTTACATCGAAGAAGTTTCAGAAGGTTTCCCAGCTGCTTCTGGACCCAGGGAAGGTGAGATAAAATAACGATATTTGCTCAACCAATTAAGTTTAGTTATTAACCTTATACGAGTTCCAAATAAAAATTAATGTTAATAGTCAGAATTTAGTGTTTAATATGTACGTATTGATTTATAGAAATGCCATGTTCATCGCGGAGTATCCGACCTAATTACGAACCTCAAATGGTTGTTGACTTGCCATCAAGTGACTCGGAGGTCGAAGATGATAACACATACATTAATAAAATATGGTCAAAATTTGTTCCCGGCCTCAACGTCAAAATAGGGTTTCCCCCTTCGCATTTGTTACCTTCCAGTATTGGAACAAGAAAAGAAGAATATCAATTCGACTTCAAACGAATGCTTAATCCTTCTTGTGTAGATTTAGAATATTTTGTGGACGAATTAGATTTAAATGAGTCTCCTCTGGAGCAAGATCAAAAAGTTTATTGTAAATCCTGGACTGAATGGAGGCAAATAATGATGGAGGAGGCTAAAGAAATTAGGAATACGTCATTACTGGCTAACTCTGATTTTAAATCTGATAATGTTATAGATAAACTAAACTTATGGGATAATAACACGACTGATACGGATAATAGTCAGGCTGCGGCTGGACAAACATTTCACAAATCTTCAACCTATGATATTTATCCACAATCATGCTGTCGCGTGCACAAACGTCGTTTGTTGACTCATCACAAACCGTCTTTTCGTCTTGCCATAGTTCGGTAAGGAATTATATTCCAATTTAAATCGTAATTAGTAAGTAAATCTTATGTCTTATTCATGGATGAATGTTTGTCGTGTGTTTTTAAAACACACTACAAACCTTAGTTTATGTTTCTTATTAATACTACGTAGTTTTGTTTGATGTACATTCTCGTCAGAATCATTTAACTTAATGACTGAGCAAAAAACAATTAATGACTCTAGTTAACTTAGGTAAGTACTTAAGTAGTCCGTTTTATGGAGTACAAAGGAGCTTGAATGCTCAAGGTTGACTATAGGCCACAGCCACGGCCGTATCCAGAAACCGATTTCGGGGATGGCAAAATATATTTCGGGGATGGCAAAATATATTTCGGGGAGGGCAAAATACACAAAAAAGAGGTTATTTTGCTCTTTCAGGTATTTCATTTTATATGAAGCCTTGTTTCGACTGTATTACATTACCGAAGTTAGACATCCCATATACGAAAATGATTGTTGATTCACCCTCTTTCGATTGATATTAATCGCATTTCATAATTCCTATTGGTTCATGAGATATTTCACTTTGAAAAGGTGGTTCGACTTAATCAACATCCTGTACGTTTTGTCAATTTTCATTCAAGTTTTTTTAAATCTATTGTTTAGTTAGTACCTATACAGCCGATAAGTAACTGCTTAATTAATTATTAATTATTACGTATTAGCTTTACATGCTAAAAACATGTTTTTATTTTAACAGGAGTGATGAGCCAATTCCTGAACTGTATCCCGCTACAAATGATATTCCCATTGTGATTGCTATTGTAAGTGATGAGAACGAAATACTTTTCTTGTCACCAGAATCAGTACCGTTGACTTCATTGTTTTAAAACTAATTTTGCGCAACTCTCTATTCATTGTAACAATTGATGTGATTAATTAATTATGTTAATGAGAACCACACATATATCTTAATTTGCTTTTTATATTTTACTAATTGAATAGATATTATATCAATAATAATATTATACAGTCTACTTTATCTGTTGTACGCCTTATTGGCTTTAGTTCTCATAATAGTCAAAATAAAATTGGATCATGATTTCCAATTATCGCAAATAAAGCGATAAAAAATAACATTTCATTTCATGCAGCTACCATCAAAAAAATAATGTATTTTTCTAAAAACACGGCATACATTACTATTTAGTATGTATTTTATCTTAAATTATATTTATGATTAATCGAGTTCACCAAAATCCAAGTTATCGCAATAGGTTAAAAATAGATTTGTAACATTTGAAAAATTATAAATTGAATATTGTAAAGATGATCACTTCACAAGAGTCAAGGAGACGATGGTGTAACTACAAAAAATATTACAACAGTACCTAAAATGAAAAGTGTGAATTTTCTTATTGGTGCTTCAACGACTTGGTAGAGAGTTGAAACTTTGAAACGTGCACAAATTCAAAATGTGTTCCCATTTAATTACGTCTATATTTGCTCTCTTATTGCTAATATTCGTTGTGGACCATTGTGGACATTGTGAAGTGCTTCAAAACAAAGATAAAATCCATCCCAAAAATCTCTCAAGCATTCAGGAACAAAAATCCCCATCTGTTGTTGCTACTTCGGATTCTCAGTCTCACCTACCTATTGAGCCTCTTATCCTCTTGTATCTTTCTGATCACTTGAGTCCACAAGAATGTAAACAGATGTACACCCTACTTGTCAAATCTGTTTCTGGACTTAACATTGGCAAACAGAATATTTCTTGGACCCCAATACCTCTCATGGAAGGAAAATTTCCTTGCTTTACGTATCTAAAACATTGGAATTCAGAAATTCTTGCCCTCGATACAGACAAAACTGATAAAACGAATTATGTAAGTTAATTCAGTAATGTATCATATATATTCTGTTATTATATTGTAAATGTATAATATTATGTATCTTCATTCATTACTCACCGTATCTCTATCAGGTTTATGCTGCATGCTGCATTTTAATAACGTCTGTATTCAAAGAATATTCAAAATAACCTTTAATTTAATCTTATTTACTATTTTCCATTCTTTTAGGCTGAAATTGCCATTGAAAAGGCATTACGCAAGATAAACCGTAAGGATTTACGTTCATGGATGAAAGCAACAATGAAGCAGAAGGAACATGACGAAGTAAAAAAATTTAATCGAGACTTCAATGTGACTTTTGTTCACACCTATTTATCACCAAAAACGCATCTGACGTATGAAGAAGAGGAAGCTCGAAGTTTACATATCATCAATGTTATTTGTTTTTCCTTTTTTGCTGGGGTTGGCTTGGGTGTTGCTTTATATATTTGCATGTCAATATGGGTAAAGCCCAAAGATTATATCCCTCTGCAATCTTCAACGGATGCAACTACTCATTCTTATGTGAAAAATCGCAGGAATTCGGAATACCTTACTACAAGTACTGTTTAAGTGGGTTGTTGTGAAACTGCACATTTTTACAATTATACTGTCTAATTGAATTACATACATGTGCCCTGTTGTTTCATGAAAGTTTAAAATAAAATAAATGCTTTAATTACATACGTATAATTTTATAGTTTCTCTCATATGCATATGAGAGAAAATAACCCGTTTACATAAACAGTCAAGTTTTCGTATGTCGTATGAAAAGTTGTTGGAAAGAAAGCATAAAATAATATAACATGTATATCTGTATGTTGCATTGCATTTATTATGATGATTCATAATGAAGGATTACAATACAATTAATAATGAAATTTAATAACTATATTACGATAGGAGAAAGTTTTTGTCTTGTCAATAACGAATTTTCTCTATTAATTAAACTGCTGTGGTACGTAATCACACCTCACACCTACCAGCTATACGATACTTCAATTCAAACTTCACCAACTCGACCTTTTTGCATGTTTACTTGTAGATTGTCATCTTCTGTATGAAATTATGTTGTATTCAAAAAATTGTGTATATTGTATAATCAATGACGGCAATTGACAACCAATTCAATTATTATTACCTATACAATTCGTCAGCTTTGAATGTTTTGACTTGCAAGAAATTTTTATGTTTGTACATATTTGAACAGTATTGCTGCATGAAACAATTTAATCAGATACCATATTACACCATAATCATCATCACAATGCAATTGGTAGATTGAGAATTAATGAGAATTTTCTACTTGAATGGGTTAAGTTATAGTATATGATAAATAATACAATAGGAAATTATTAGAATGTCAATAGTATAGTATGGAGTCATGGATTGTCTGTTCTTATTTATTTATTTATTATGCAAAGTATTGGTACAATATTAACAATTCTACACACAACAGAAACTATATTTTAACTCATGCACACAATTTATATTTGGCTAAACCCTAATATTAATAACTCTTAAAGAGGCTAAAGCACTCATTCTACAAAGGAAAACTGGAGTGAATTGTGGTTAAAATCATGGGTGCTTAGTAATTAACAAGAGATTGTCAGAGAAAATATTTAAACTGCAATAACGTACCATATGAAAAAATAAACTCAATTACCCTTTTGACATTGTATGTACACCTATAGACTTATGCTACTATAATGCATGGTTTTGGTTAATTTGAAAATTATTCTGGATTTTCAAGACCTTCTCCAATTTTGGATCCCATGAATGACATAACCTTCTCCCATCCAGAACGTGCCACCGGAGTCCATACATCACCAAGAGATTTCTCCATGAATGCCATCAATGATTCCGTAACATTCTAAGAAGCATAACATTATACATAAGTTGAGTAGAGTATCACATGTAAACTTAATGGTATAAAATAGTCTTTAGGCTAGGGATAATAAAATATTTTATTTGAATTCAAGGTCATATCCAGGATTTGGTTTTGGGGGGGGGGGCACCAGGGTAAAAATGTTATTATAAACGAAGCTAAATTGAACCAAAGTATAATTCGTGCGCAGCGCAAAATTTTTTGTGATTTGTAGCACATTTATGGTAAAATAATCTCTTTTTTAGGGGATTTTTTTGGGGGGGCACATTCCCTGCCGCTAGATACACAGCCTTGTTTGAATTGAAGCATAAGGTTAGGTGTCTTAGGTGGTTAGGTGTGCATCAATAGTTTTCATCCGTCTAACTACCAGTGACCAAAGTACCAAAGAGAAACTTAGACGAAATTATTCAGCTCTATAGAAAATTACTCGCATAAAACTTTTTCGTTATTGTCCTTAACAATAAATAACTAAAATTTTAAATCTTAGCCTATATAGCCAAAAAATAATTATTTGTAAAAATTAAATTCCTATTCTCTGATAGTTTAGCCAAAAACTAATTCTTTGCAAATATCACATACCACATTTTTCCCCTTTCGATAGATAGAAGTAGTACAGAGCTATAATGTGTTAACTGCAATAAACTGTAGTAAAACAGGTGTAAGCAAGCAGCGTCAGTTGTTAGGGTGTCTTTTGAAGTGTCTGGAGACACATTTTGGGCAATTTTTGATGACTTGTGATTGTGACCATTTGGGGAATGTTGGGGTGTAATCGTCATGTATGATTAGGATTTAGGTCCTCGTGAGTGGACTACCTGATTGTTATTTATAACAAAGAATATCGCTTTCCAAATAAATAGAGAAGTTTTGGGGGTAGAAAGGCCAGTTCGAGAAGATAACTCAGAGAGATCATATCTCCTATTGAAATAGGTGATAACTTTCCACCAGTATTCCTGTCTCAACGTTATGTGCACGATGAATCTAAAAATACCTCAAAAATACCTAAAAATAAGCATGGAGATCATCACTGCCATTGACAACGAGCTCTACACGGTAGCGCAACTCAGAAAAATAAATACAATTAAATAATCCCTTCATCCA
>JAQFYB010004594.1:0-15910 GCA_034694085.1 Pogonognathellus longicornis
TGAGATGGCCTTCTGAGGGTTCTGATTATCTAATGATGGTCTAGGGATTGTTTTCTGATAGATTGTGGTTTGCTGGGTTATACTTTAAGGATGGGTTCTAGAGTATTCAAAATGCCGGACAAAATATCACTAATAAATTAATTATCTTTTACTTGGAAACTTTGATCGAAAATGTCTTTCTATATTCTTGTGTAGTTGATTTGTGTCTACAATAATTATTTTCTAATTATTATTAATTAATTATATATATATATATATTATATATAGTATATATATTATATTAATTATTATTATCTAATTATTTTATAATGTAAAATAAGGAAGTCTTAGGCTTTTCAAATTTTGAAGTTTGAAAAGCCTAAGGATAATATATTTTACATTATTTTTTAAATTTGAAACTACATTATTGTAGAGAAATATCAGCTACACAAGAATATAGAAAGGCAATTTCAATAAAAGTTTCCAAGTAAAAGATACTTAAATTATTAGTGCTTTTTTGGCGGCCATTTTGAATACTGTAGAACCCATCCTTAAACCCAAAATCATAAAACGTTGTTAGAATAGTAAACTATTACTCATTGTCAAAAACTAAATCACGAAATTGCAATTTAGCAAGAGTGATTTTATACTGTATATTGGTAGGTACATTGAATTATAGTATACCTTGTAATTGTATGGCTGCTAGTAATGATAATAAAGAAAATTGTGGTTTCGTAACAAAGATAGATAACCATTAATTCCGCATTTCAAAAAAAAAACATAAAAAATTTGTACACAAAAGGCTCTTTCTGGTTGAAGCTATTTTAAAATTTGGCTTGCAGATTCACGACCTAAACTTTTGTTGGATCCACCCTGCATTGTATGGTACATTTTATTGTATTGTAAAAATATAATTGAAAGCTAAAGAGAAAAGATAGGCGTTTTTCAATTTGCTAATGATGTTTGTCTGTCACAGTTTAAAAACAATATTGTTTTTGAACCAAACTAGACAATTTTATTGCGAGTTCTTTATCAAATGTTTGACAAATAGATTAACAAATTGAATTCGTGTTAATGCTCTGTTGCAAATGTAAGATTGTTTATCTACATTTCGACACTTTAATAAATGTATACATATAAAACTGTAATAATATAGTGACATTCGTTCAATTTTGTTAATTTTTTTACTTTAGTATATAGTCAACTGGAAAACTTCGCCTCCAGTTAAAAACCAATATTTTGGGCAGCGCAGTGTCAAGTGTCACTCAGCACGATGTAGCCCTTTCACTAAGGACCGAACCAAAAATTCTGAAGTTAACTTCTTATCAATATATTCTTATACACCCATCAGGTTGAAAATGGTTTTAGAAAGTCATCTATTCTTTACTCAAGGATTGTTATTAAAGTCCGCAGAGTAAATATGGTTTATGAAAAAGTTAAACTCAAATGTTGGGTGTCAATTTAAGTTAGATTCATCTTTTAACAAATAGTAGCAATAAAACATTCTCGACTGCATTTATAACCAGGTACCTAATAAAAAGTTAGCTGTTTTGCTGAATACGTATTTTTATATTTGCATTAGCAAATCAATAATATTGCATCACTCAAACTCTTTATTTTTCCGTATTTGTAAACTCTAATTTTATATTTTCGGTATTTCTATTTCTCCTAAAAAATATTTCAAATTATAATTGATAATGAAACTTTTTTTCTATTTAATTTCGTTAGCTAGCTACCTTAAACTTTCCTTTTCTCTAAACACAAATTATTGTCATTTTAATTTTTTATTCTACAAATATATATCTGGTAGTGGCCTGAATGAAGAGTCTTTTATTTTAAACACTTTATCAAATTTTAAAATCCCATACACATTCACCCGAATGGATATTCTAGTAAAACGATTTGCAAAATCCGTTAAATGTTCCAAAACATCCACAATTGGTAACTCTCTTTTGTCCAAACATATATCATCTCCACAATTATATTCCCGATTTAACTGTATTACCCATGTTTTGATGTATATGAATCAAAACAGAATCACAGAGCTTTTTCACTCCGGTTGCATTGTGAAAAGTGTGGTTCTACCCCCATCCTGGTTGAATGAAAATCCTTTTCATTTTAAATCCATAAATATTAATTTTGCAAAGCAAAGAGGAAACCCTCAATATTATTATGATCACTCACAATGCTCGACCATTCACATTTATTTTCAACCGAAAAAGAGTAACAATGGAGTTTATTCAAACGAAATCCTGAAATTTGTGAAATATTTAAATTCTAATCACGAAAAAATTAAAAGTGCAAAGTATAATTCATTTTTGGCGAAAGAAGTCCTTCATTTTATCCATGTCAAAATAATCAATGGCGATGAGAATTTGACATCCATTTATTTACTTAATAGTCCTCAAAAATGGTGTACAGGGAAGATGTGCAACTATTTCGCAGTTCCGATAAAATCTATAAATATAAGGCTGGATTCACTCCAAACAATAATCCAGAAAATTCGAAATTTTGCAATTGAAATAATTGTAAAAACCCAACGAGAATTTTTTCCAAAGGAATTAAATACTGAACGGGTACAATGCTATGATAAATTACAAAATATGGCATTTAGAGATTTGGTCTCAAAGGAAAGCTTCTTTCCAGCTGGTCAAATATCAGCAATTAGTATTATATTTCACGATATGCTAAATTTGTCTGAATATAAATTATGTCCCCTATTTGAAGCTTACACCTTAACAGGCAATACAGGAAGAGTCAAAATTGATTTCGACTTTGATAAATCATCATGGGACACTTCAACCATAGCTATGAAAACTGTTTCTGTCAATTTCGTATCCTGCACCTCGTTGAACGGCGACAAAACTTCATTTGAAGCTTATATTCAGCCTTTGAAACTTCGCTATGGATTGGGATTCTCACGTCAGTTATATGTGTCATTCTGACTTTTCATGTTCTTCTCTTATACATCAAGAGGGGTCAAAATGTACCCTTCGTTTTAATTTGTTACGCTTATTTACTAGAGATCAGTTATTCTCTACCAAACAATTTAGCTAAACGCTCCTGGCTCAGAATTCTTACAGGTACATTTCTGCTAATGGGGATAATTGTCACCAACTGCTACAAGGGAATTGTTATTGTCGATTTAACAAATGAACGGCAATTTCGCAAAATCACTTCTCTTCAAGAATTGTCGGAATTTCAAATTGAGTCCACAAGTTCGGGTTACCAGTATGCAAATTATACAAGCATTATGATTTTTGCACTTACTTATTGCTACTCGTATTACTGTTTACACATTGGCGATGAAGTACCTGATCGTGTAGGTGCAGACGACTTGATCACAAATTGTCAAGATGTGTCTAATATGATTTCGTTTGATAATCAAATTATCACAACAAAAGAAGAAAATCAGAAATTTTTCCAATTTTGCAACAAACAAAAATATTGCAGAAAGCTTGTGTTTTTTCAATATTTTTGGCTGCTGGAGTTTAATAAGAATCTGATGTCTGAAGGAAATAGTCAAAGCTTCTTAACTCAAAATGTTTCTCAAAACCTCGTTTTACCTCCGGGATTTCCGTATTCGAAAGCCCAGGAATGGATATCGGAGTGCAATAATTCTGCATATTTTTATGATACAAGTCAAAAACATTGGTTTTTTGAATGAGTCAGAGTGGAACATCAATGGAAAGCAAATAACCCCCAAGAGAAAGTTGTACTTCGGAAGCCCAGACGAAACATTATTTGAGGCTACTTATGCCATCACAATTGACGGTGATAAGGTGTTGAACAAATATTTAGCAAATCGCCTATACTACGTGATGCAATCCGGAATACTTGCAGAATGGGAGCATTTAAAATCACTAAGGAATTTTTCCATGTGCCAACATTGCATGGAAAATTTTCCAATATCTTTGACCTTATTCAACTCCAACATAATCACCATTTTCTACATTTTGAGGCCTGGTACACTTATATCTCTCTTAGCGTATTTCGCAGAAGTAGCACGATCGTTTAATCAACGGAGATCGACATTTTTGAGGAGTACCAATTAATAAATCATGTAGTTGAAATAGTCAAAGCGTCGTGGTTACTGCACTTTATCATACTATATAAAATGCAATATTGTCTGTGTCTGCTTTTGGGATGCTGTGTGTATGGGTAGCAAAAGTAATACAAACTCCAGGAAAAAATGGCGGCCGTCTAAAGTACTATTAACCAAATATATTACTACACATTCCTAACTGAAAATATTAAAAATATAAAAGGAATTAAATTCATATAGTTTGCCTAAAGTTACAATTTCTTATGCCTGGATATAATCAATTAAGGTAAATATTGATTAAAGAGTAATAATTAAGGATTTGCATGTATATACTGTTCCTAGTTCTGTGTTTTAATAATGCATTACTATATTTAAAAAAAAACTGGAATTTAAATATTTTTTTGAATATGGAAAAGTAAGAAAGTTTTAGGTAAATAAATTTTGAGATGTTGATTCAACCTGCTGAGAAAAAAGTTGAAAACTTGAATTTAAATTAACAATTCACCATTTCTCGATTATTTAATTTCTATTGTAAAGTGCATTGCATTGGAGGTTACATATAAGGGGATTTGTGAGATTACGTAGAACGGCTTTGAGTATTTTACATGGAATGGCGTTGGGGGAAGGTGTAGCTTTAGAAGTAGCTTTAATTCACTTTTCTGTGGTATGTGACACCCAGTTTCATCCCACATTCATTAAGCTTCTGGTTGACCGAAGGAAATACGGGCTCTAAAAATCCTCGTCAGATCTAGATCAAATATATTCAAAGTAATCGAAGAAAGAAAGCATACTTCAATTTTGTTTGCCGAAATGAAAAAAAAACAATTCCTTTTATTTTTTCTGTTCTTATCAGAGAAATTAACAACAAAGGGTGTAGGTATATCAACGGTTATTTCAATTTAGTAACATATGTATGGAATATATTTTAACTTAACATGGACTTAAATATATATCTACACCAGCATTTTCATTAATTTAAAGTAATATAAATAATTTTATTTAATTCTATGCAATTATTTACAACACGTATTAATTGTAAAACAATTTTGCCTAAAATCAAAAGAATAAATAATCCAATATGGAACAAATAGAAGAGATCTGATGCTTAAATTAAATTTTATTAAAAATTTGTTTGTGTTCATTAAAATTATGGTGTGTTTAATAATGTTAGCTATCATACGTCAGTAGGTTTAAAAATGTACATGCTAATAATCCGATGCTAATATCCCAATCCATAGCGAAGTTTCAAAGGGCTGAACATAAGCTTCAAAAGAAGTTTTGTCTCCATTTAACGAAACGCAAGATACGAAATTAAAAGAGGTGCTCTTGATGGGAAAATTTGAGATATCCCATAATGATTTGTCAACGCTCAAGCTAATTGATATTTCCTCTTCCAAATTATTATATAAAGAATAATCATTTGTATGAGGACAAATTTTCTGACTGGACGTATTTAGTAAAATGTGGAATGCAATGCTGATTGCTGAAATCTGACTTGCTGGGTAGTGATCTGCTTGTGAGACTAAATCTCTAAACGCCATGTCTTGCATTATATTGTAGCATTGCCTCTCAATTTCAACAATCGGAATATATTCTTCTTGTGTTTCTATAGTTTGTCCCGAATTTCCCTGGTTGAATGTGGTGTCATATCTTGTCATATCATAGAATGTGGAACGGGAACTGTTGGATAACTTCCGTCAATCAAACGACGAATGAAATATTTTTTTGAGTATTTATCATTGACATTATTAATCAGCACATGAAGAAAATGAAGGACTTTATTCGTGGAAAATAAAGTCAAAGGATTTTCCGCGTTTTCAAAATACGAATTTAAAATTTCCACAAATTCATTGGTTTCCATTGAATGAATTATTGGTTTCCTAGTTGTTGTTTCCAATAAAATGTGAATAGTTGTGAATTGTGAGTGATCATAATAATATTGTGGGTTTGCGATTTGGTCTGTGATGCTATGGGTAGAAACGTCAAACCCCAAGTAAATCAACCAATGTGGGGGTAGAATCATGCTCTAAGTAACACAGTTGGAGAGAGAAAGTTCTGTGCTTCGGTTTCGATTCATGTGCATTAAAACATGCGTTATGCAGTTGAATCGAGAAGATAATTGCGGTGCTGATATATAATTGGACAAATGAGAATCAACACTTTCATCATCTACTATATTAGAACAATCAAATATTACTTTAAAACGTGTTTCTATTATATCCATTCGAGTGAATGTGTATGGAATGTTAAAGTTTGATAAAGTGATGAAAATATACAACTCTTCATTGAGCCCGTAACTAGAAATATTTTTGTAAAATAAAAAATTGAAATGACATTAATTTTTTGACAAATGTTTTGCAAAAGAGGGCCGGGATAAAAACGAAATTAAAGCTAATAAATAAAATAATTTAATATAATATAATTTAATATAATAAATAATATAAATATTTTGGCATTATTTATATTATACAACAAGTACGCGTATTGGGTTGCAAAAATTCCAGCGAGTATATTTTTACAATAATGTGGATTATTATATAACATTTGCAATTAGAATTATTTTACAGCGGACGATATTTACACAGTCAACAGTAGTATAGAGTGAAATACAGTAATGTATTAGCAAATAATTGTGCTTGATTGATGCAATAAAATACATTCTCATGCATTATGAAAACAAATACAAAGGTCATTCAATAAAGTTGCTACAGGAAGCACACCTGTAAGTAATAATAAAATTATATTTATTAGTTGACAATTAATAAGTTGACAACGACAATGACAACGTTAAGAAGACGATCCGTTTTTTTACATCTAAGAAATTGAAATTTACACAAACTGAATTGACAATGTATTAGGTTATTAAAACCACATATTTTGTAATTTTTAAACAACACCTGCTTCAAAAAAACGTATCTCAAAACGTGTCAAGGTGCATTTCGGAGACATTTTAGAAGTCAAAGCAATACAGTAGAGGAAAATGCGCATAATACAATTACAGTTTAAAAAGGAGAGGAAGTATACAAACTTGTTATGCAGGTTGAAGGGGGCGAAGGTTAATTTTTGTTCATATTATATTTATTCACGTGTACCAATATAGTACACACCTACTTAGGTTGGTAGTAACAAATTTGATATTTAAAGAATGTTATAGTGATGTCTGACTTTATCTCCTATTTTTTTGAATACATCACTCAAATAAATATTTAGCCGATCGATGCTAACAACTAATTTTAAAATTAGGTATCAAAATGAATGTCACTATTTTCTTGCTTGTTTTCTTTTTTTAAAACAAATAAAACGAAAGATATCAATGTGAATGTAGTAGTGGTCTAGTGGTATACTAAACTGCTGTACAGATAATATCCTAGTGAACTTACTACACAGAATACAAACATCAGCTTTACACTTTTCGCATTTTTCGGAAACTGTAATATCAGTTGTAATGATTAGGAAGCATCAAAAAATGTCGGTTTTGGTAATGTTGTAGTAACGTCGGCGAGCCACGTCAATAATAATAATTTATTAATCGCAAAAGTTTCCTGAACAAGGTTATTAGACTTAATGATATGGTGATTATCAATTACATTTCAATAGTTTCATTAAATTACAATATTAAATTAGGTTAAGTTACAATAAATGTTTGCACAACATTATTTAGTCAGAAATATTAAGTATAGGCATTTATGACATCCTCAATACAGCTATAGTCACATATAACACAATCAGTATCAGGTAAACAATCACGAATTTGTAAATCTAGTAGATGTTTTAGTAATAATTTTTTAAACTGATTGCAGTTGCGTGCATTCCTTATGGTCTCTGGAATGGAGAACTTTTCCCAAAGTTAGTAGTATGACCAATCTCAGAATAAGTGTACAGATTATTTCGAGTGCATTTCGTTAGCACATTCTCAAATTGTACATAATTTTGGAAGTGGGTAGGACAATTTTTGAACATAAAACGAATATGCTAATTTAAATAATTCATATTTATACAAATATTTTGGGAATAACCAATACAGCTTTTGACTAATGTCAAGTTTCACCGAATCAAATTTCAGTTTTTGTAATACAAATCGACCTGCTTTCCTTAAAATACATTCTATTATATTTAGATTACCGTCATCAGCTGTACCCCATATACATGCCATATATCTTATTATTGGCATTATATATGCATTAACCACGATTTTTCTATGAGTTTGTTCGAGATAATATTGCAAAGGATATAAAGAGTAGATAATATTTTATTATTACAACGATTAGCGATATTATTAATGTGTTTGGACATGGTCAAATGTCTGTCCAATGTCATACCTAATATTTTTAATTCATTGACAGATTCCACCTCAACACCATTTACATTCACAGTAAAGATACCTAGACTCTTTAATATATGTGGACTACATCAAACTAACACTTTTGTTTTTTGGACATTAAGTTGAAGTTTGTTTTTTGTCATCCATTCGGAGATGTTTAACATGTCTTGCTGTATTTTAGTTATTATGTCATTAATGTTATTAGGATCTACAGCTACTACGATTTGAGTGTCATCCGCATACAACACTGGTAGGCAGTGTTGTATGTAAAGGTAGGTCATTTATAAGTATTGAAAATAAAGTACTGCCTAATATGCTTCCTTGCTGATGTCAATCTGATGTATTATGTTAATTATGGTACCTGGATATAAAGCTTAGATGAAAATATAACATCTACTGAAGTAAATATGCAATATGCAGGTTGATGCAGCAAATGTATAGGTTATTTTAATTATACTAATTGGTTATTGCCATACCGCAACCACATGCAACTTAACCATTCCCAAGATTGCAGATTATATAGAAGTGTAAATTTGACATTTATATCTTCTTCGTATTAAGTAGATACAATTTATTCAACTTTTAAAGATGTTTTTGGAATTAATGGTTATAGAAAGCACAAGAATAGTCGAAAAATTGTAGAATATGTTGCTATATCTACTTAAAAGTTATGAGCATTTCAATTGTACCTTTACTTAGTGAATTTAAAAACATGAGAATTTTCTTCTTTTTGGCAAACGACATTCCTCCCAAATATATTTTGGCGGGCTGGCTAGCTAATACAAATTTCTTCATTTCCAAATTGTCATCACTATTTTCCCCATTAAATCTTTTCCATCTGTTGAGTAACCTTTTCGATAAATGATAGATTGTTGAGGTTGCCCACAATATGAAACACCAACCTGTTACCAAACAGAATGATACTATTGACACTGGCAGTAAAAAAAGTGTTCCAATTTCATGGATTTTTCGAATGCAGAAATAGTTGCACACATATATTGCTCTTTTGAATCCAAATTGTAGAATGAAGACTGGATAGGAATAGACTTCGTTGAACATTTTTATTACAATAGTTAAGACAATGTAGTTGTGCATCATTGTTCTGGGATTTCGAAAGGCATCCCGGGTTTTATGCATTTTTCGATTTGGGCTGTAAAGAAATAATTAAATACTCATTATATTGTAATATGAAAAAAGTTGTTTTAATTATTATGCACTAAAACTTTAAACTCATTAATCGAATTAAACTTTAAAGATTACTCACATTAAATCTTTTATAAAGAAGACGTATTCAGAAACCAACTTTGATAGCATTACTGCATAAAACCATAACATGCCCAGATTTGCCAAATTGAACCATGTATAAATTATTCCATAGCAGAGGTATATAATGTAGTAAAGAATAATATTATTTTGAACAACTTCTGAATATTTCAACATAGGGCCAACAGGAAAACATGACATTTCTGGGTGAACAAGGTATACAGTTGTAAAGCCCAATGGAATAATAAAAATCGCTGGCGATGAAAACCAAGTTAAAATCAAAATTAATGAAGGCGGGTCGTCGCCAGATTTTAACACGTAATTATCTGCAACGTAAAACATAACAATCCGACTATGTCACAAAACATTTTTAATATACAATTCATTACAAATAGTATGCTTTCAATTTTTTCGAAACAAAGAACAGTAATTCTATCGTAATATTTATCTATAAAAAATTAGAAGTAAAATTACATAAAAATAATGCACTTATTCTATTAGATTTATAGACGTGAATAATAAGCTACTCGTTATGTATTGTTATTTCAAATATTTAGAGCTGAAAATGCATTAAGGTGCATACCTTTTAAGTCCCCCAATATGTGAAGCGTTATATTTATAATATTCATCATCCTTTTCTCTTCGAATACGTTTATATATTGCACTATCCAACCCACAGAGTGACATATTAAAAATATGGATGACATCATTGAATCTATTGGCATCATTTGACCTTTGAAAATCATAATGGATAAATACGATAAATACAAGCAGGGAGTGGACATATAAATCCGCCATTTCAATAATGACCACTTGCTTTTGGAAATGTACATTCTTTGGTTGTCCCAACTGTAAGGTGTAGCGCCCAGTAAACTATTCCACGAAAACATAATGTTAATCAAATTTGTATAATCCAGTTTCAAGTATTTCCTTTCTACCTGGCCTAGTATTTTTAATAATGCCTTTTTCAAAGCCATGGTATCGATTTTTAAATGGAATTTTGCCAATGCTCGAAAACTCGATTTATACTTAAAATTTGCAACAGAACACTTTAATTCCACTGGAGACTTAGAAAATTGCTAAATGAACTAAGCTTTACAACTGAGTAAGGGATTTCATGAACTGACATCAGCTTTTTGTTATAGTCCAAAATATATTTATCTGATGCTCGTTTCTATAGCTACTTGACAAATAACAAATTATTGGTAATAGACCACCTAGTAGACACACAAGTGCAATTGAATTTGGTAATTGGGGTTCCCCAATTAACAAACCCAATTAATAGAAAAATTTTGCGCTTTCTCTTGAATGTTTCAAAACATAAAACCGCGGTACGGGTCAGGTTGGAAATGCTTCGAGTACGGTCCAAATTTGGGTTTAAAATTAACTTAAGTGTAAAAATAAATGATGGCCAATATTTGATTTAGGAATGGAAAATTCGACGTATGTTTTGTTCGTACTTTGACACTAATTCAATAAGCTTGAACTTTATAGGGATCGTTCGGCACAGGGTTATATTTTAATTTTGTGTCGCGTTCCAGTATTGGATAAATTTGTATTAGGGTCGGGATTTGTATAGAAACGTACGGGCATCAAAACCTTGCCGGTACCCAACTCTGACACCCAGGGTAGATATTTGCTAAATTACTACAATATTGATAAATATACATTCTCAAATCATATACTGTAATTTAATATAAAATCACCTTCAATAGGTTATTTGCTTCAATTGTATAAGTTTGTTAAATATTTTAAAATGGCAGAAGCCCATTCTTTATGAGGGCTTGTTCTATCCGCAAGACACTATCAAAGTTAGACTATACACTTATTCAGGAAAATCATTACTGAAATTTCACATTCGATTGGTACTTAAAGGACCTCATATTTATTTTGGAATTTGTATATAATATTGTTACTTTAGCATCACCCTCTAATAAAACCTGAAAAAAAGATATTTGGTTGCATGTCTTTGTTTTGTAATAAAATAGCAGGTTTACATTTAGTATGTATGTAAAGTATTGTAGGTGTGTTGCACATATCAACCGTCTTTTGCGCGACTATTATTATATTAAATCAATCTAATGATGTATAAAACTCTAGCGTACACAAACCTTGCACATAACATATATACCAGATAAGCTATACTTTTCTAGATACTGATCGAGAAATGGAAAAGGCATTTTTGTTGATTCAGCAATTTGGACCGTCCTTTTAAAGATATATTTATTGAAACGTAACCATTTATTACTTGAATAACATTATAGAATTTTTTATAACGAAATGCATACGTATATTTTAATTCTGAATATGGACGAAACCATTTATCATCTTCTGTAACCTAATACCACTCATCGTAAAACCTGTACTTCCATTTAAACAACTGATAATATTCGGGTTAATGTTTTCGGAAAAGTACTCATGAATAGCCACGTCGTTTATTACTGGAACCCGTACTCGATTTCATTCAAGATTTCAAACTTGCAATTCTGAGCACTCCTCCCATTCCTGCACTATATTACACGAAGACCAAGAACTCAACCAATTTATATATATTTATAGAGAATTTATGTGTTTGAGTAATTTTATTGCAATTCAATATGAAAACTTTTTAGGTAAGCTGATTTAGAAGGGCTACAATATACAATATGTTGAGACACTAAAAAATTTCACTTTCTAATAGTGTCTCTTTCTTAAGGCGAGGTTTATTGGTTGCAGTTTAAGCATTATTGAATTTGCTTTCCGATGGAAATTCTAATTACATTTTAAAAGTAGTAGTAGCCCCAATAGAAGGGAGTGTATAAGTCATAGCAAGTTGGCGTAAGTATCCAGAAAAATCGATACACGTTTATCTAAGATTAAAAGAGCTTTTTCAATTTTTAAGGTCCGAAACCATGAAATGCTTTTACAAAAGTCCATTCTTTAACGATGCATTCTTTTTAACCTCGCCCTGTATTTTGCACTAATACGAAAACATATACAAAGAAATCTACTAATGCTACAGATACTAACAAAATTGACATTGCAACTGTATACCTTATTTGATATTAGTGCCGACTGTTTTATCCTAATGAAATCAATTTTTTATTTACTGCTATTTGCAGAATATCTTATTTATATAATGTTTCAGGAAAACGCAATTACTATATTAAATAAATCCTTTATATAGCTGACAAAAATTTAGTCGTCAAAAAATATCTTGTAATTTTTATCCGGTGTATATACTATTTTATTGATACCTATAGTGATTTGTGATTTTGCATTTACCATGAACCTTCGTTTTTAAAACGAAATTAGAAACAAAGTTTTTACGCAGTGTTATAATTAAATCGAGTTTACTTTCTTAAGAATACCATGATAGCGACCTCATTTTCACACTTAATTATTTCTTTAAGTCACTTATTTTATATGTCATCAGTGGCATCAGAAATTGCATCGAACACTTTTTGTCATTATAATTTTGTATTTTACCAAAACATCTCAGGTTATGGCCTTAACGAAGAGCCATTTATTTTTGACTATCTATCCAATTTTGACATTCCATACACATTCACTCGAATGGACATTCTAGAAAAACAATTTACGAAAACTGTCAAATGTTTATCTATATCCCACATAGGAAATTCTGTTTTGTCTAAATATATATCTTCGCCACAATTATATTCTCCATTTAACTGCATAGTCCATGTTCTAGTATATACGAATCGAAATAGAATCAAAGAGATACTTCACACCAGCTGCATTCTAAAGAGCATGGCCTTACCCTCACAGTGGCTGATAAATGACCCATTTGATATTGAGAATGAATACAATAATGCTCAATATTATTATGATCATTCACAATTCACGACGGTTCACATTCTTTTAAAAACAATAAAGGGGAAAAACGGAAAATATTCCGACGAAATGAAGAAATTTGTGCAATATTTGAATTTACAGGTCCATCATATTGAAAAACCGAGATCTATTTTATTTTCTGCGAAGGATGTTCTTCATTTCTTTCATGTTCAAGAATACCATTTTGACGACAAATTGACTTCAATTTATTTACTTGGTCGTTCCAAATGCCCATTTCGATATGCATTAGACTATTGCGAGTATTCCACATTTCTTATAATGTCTTTAGAAATATGGGAAAATGTAATACAAAAATTACTAATGATTCGGAAATTAATAATCAAAACAATTATAAAAAGAATGGAACCAGAACATAACACGCTAGAAGATAATGGTCCGCTAAGTCGCTGCTACACTATTTCAAAAAATATGGCATTTAGAGATTTGGTCTCACTGCCAGGCTTTTATCCAGCTGGTCAGATATCAGCAATCAGTATTACATTTCACGAAGTACTAGATGGGTCTGAAGGCAAAATATGTGCCCAAAGGGAGACTTACACATTATACAAAGGGGACAAAATAGACATTTCTTTCAGTCTCGATAAATCTTTGTGGACCACATCTACCGTTTCTATGAAGAGTGTCTCTGTCAATTTTGTATCCTGCGTTTCTTTGAATGGAGACAAAACTTCTTTTGAAGCTTATGTGCAGCCCTTTGAAACTTCTCTTTGGATTGGGATTTTCGTGTCGGTTATATGCGTCATCCTTACGTTTCATATTCTTCTCTTTTCAATCAAAATGGTTCAGAATGTTCCTTTTGTTTTAATTTGTTACGCATATTTGCTCGAGATCAGTTATTCTCTGCCCAGCAATTTAGCCAAATTGTCATGGCTAAGAATTCTGACAGGTACGTTCCTGCTAATGGGGATAATTGTCACCAACTGTTACAAGGGAATTGTAATTGTTGATCTTACCAATGAACGGCAATTCCTGAAAATCACTTCGCTTAAGGAACTGGCAGAATTTAAAATTCAATCCACAAGTTCACCATATCATTCGCTAGATTGGAGGACCATTTTAATTGCTGTACTTAAACTTTATGACATGCACTTCTGTGATAATGTCACTATAAAACAAATTCGCCGAGATATCTCAATTGATTCTAACGCTTTAATCACCAATTGTGAAAGTGTGTCCAAGTTGTATTATTCGCCTGATAACAATCTTAAAGCAACAACTGAAGAAATTCAGAACTTTTTCCAATTCTGCAACAAACAGGTTTTTTGCCGAAACACAGTACATTTCTTATATTTTTGGTTTTTGCAGTTAACTCGGAATTTGAAATTTGATAGCGTCGATCATTTCCAAACGGTTTCCAAAAACCATGTATTTCCTCCAGGATTTCCAAGTGTTACACCACAACAATGGATTGCGGAATGCAACAATTCTGCATATTTTTTCGATTCCAGTCAAAAGCATAGAATTTTGAATGAGTCAGAATGGAACATCAATGGAAGGCCAATCAAAATAAAGCGCAAGTTGTACTTCGGAAGGCCTAATGAACCAATTATTGAAGCCACGTACGGTGTCACAATTGAAGGTTATATGTTGCTAAATAATTATTATATACAACGCCTACACGCCGTGACACAATCAGGAATATTTGCAGAATGGGATCATTTAGAAACGTTAAGGAATTTTTCGATGTGTAAGCACTGCATGGAAAATTTACCAATTTCGTTGACTTTGTTCAACTCGAATATAATCACGATATTTTACATTCTCATGACGGGAACATTTATATCTTTCGTTTGCTATTTGGCAGAAGTGGCTCTGTCCTATTATAAATCACACTCTTCTTTCTTATTGAGTACCATTCCCCTAGCCAAATAATGCATGTTAGGTGGGTAGTCGCAAGATTGAGACCATTGAAAAATAAATATAAGACAATTACCAACATAATATGTGTACAGTGCAGACAATGTATGATTGAATGAAACAACCCTAATCAAAAAAGCAAAAATTTGTGACGTCGATCAGTCTTTCCCTTCTAAAATATGTTTAATATGCTGTTATTAATTTTTAAATCTAGGATTTTCATATGTGTGGGGCCCAATTTATATTATCTTAAGATAATGAGATATTTCAAAGAGTTGTAAGCGATATGTGTATATTAACATGAATCTTAAGCGTATTTATGTTCGATAAATATGGGTGGGGCAAGATCGTCTTTGCCCCAACACGCTACTGCGATTATGAAAACGCATGACATATCTAATGAAAGTTACACAGGTGTTTTATTATATACATATAATAAACTCTCATTGCTTCTTTGTGAATATTAATTGTTAATAATACAGAAAGTTGAATTATATAGCTGAGCTGAGTATGTATATGTGTAGCGATTTATCAACTTCGACCTTCATGTTCAAAATTGCACAATAGAGTTATGACCACCATCGGAAAGA
>JAQFYB010004595.1:0-15909 GCA_034694085.1 Pogonognathellus longicornis
GTGAATCACATTGTGTTTTGCCTCTCCCCTGAATACAAACTTTAATTATTATTGGTCAAATATTTCATCATGAAGCGGCCGCCGAAGGCGGTCGCTTCATAGGGAAATATTTTCGGGCTTGAAAGGGAAGGTTTTGTGCCTGTCACGGATGCCGGGAAGAAAAAGTTTTTTCCACCAGCGACAAGCACACTTTATTACTTTGTTCACATTACCCTACCCCTATATCCTACACTACTTTATGTTTGTGCCGTGCAAACATAAAAATAGCATTACCATGTGCTATCAGTGCTATGTACTCTATAGGGTAGGGTACATGGTACCCCTGTCGACGTCCCTAATAATTACATACATACCATACAATCTTTCAGTCATAATATCAAACTACAATCTGGCCTTGTACTAAACCATTAGCATAAATAATTAAATGAATAGATTGATACATCACATAAAATTCTTCCGTCTGACCCAGAGAGCTTTAAAAGATACAGAATGTGAGTGAGATAGTATTAAATAATCATGCTAATTATTAGTGTCTTTATTGCAGTCTCTGACACATACATACATTGCCATTATGCAAATTAAATGCAACACGCAGGATAACCCCCAGTGTTCTTAAATTTCTGACTGAATTTAACAGTATTTCAACCGTATAATATTTAACATGCTACATGCAAGAGCTTTTAATTTTTTTCTTAATTAATTTGCTTTCTGTTACATAAAACTCAATTAATGTATTATTATGATGATTTTGTATGTATGTATTTTATTAATTGAATTTGGGTCCCGCCCTTCTGTATAAGTATTTTTATTTTACCATCTTTATCATAAATTCTATTTTGTTTATGCTTTCACCAATCCTTTCAACAACATGAAAGGGAAGGGACGCGAATGTAGACATTTCTCAAAATAGCTGAAAAAGATTTCTTTCTACAAATATTTTTGAAGCACTGATCTGCACTTTTCAATGGGCAGAAATGTACACGGAAAGAGTGCACATCATAACAAATCAGATACGCAGAAAATTTTAACAAAAATGCGACATAATATAGTAAGCTATATACTTACTATACTATGATTCAGCATTTCGTATTATCTGCAGATAATTATATTATGCCCTTTTGATACCATATTTAATATTCATATTTATGTACATACGTATATAGTAAGTCATAGTATTCTAGAATGAATGAATGAATATTTATTATTATTTACTAAGCTTCGATAATTAGGTCTTCGTATCGCTGAACTAATTAGTAACTACGATCATTATAATTTAACTAGTATTGTCTTTAATTGTGCCTAAAGCAGAAAAACTGCATCCTGACAGCTAATGTGTTGTTGTTGTGGTGTGGGAAAATGGATTTTCTTTTACCCCTTCCTTTTCCCAAATTCAGCCCGTTCTTCGTACGGCACAAATGTCCCTTATTCTAGATACCAGGATGCGGAAGTTTTTCCACCAGCGAAATATGAAGTTGGTGGATTTGATTCTGCATTTGACATAATAATTTATTACCAACTGATGTGCAATGTAACTTGTAATAATTTGAACACGAAGATTATCATTGTAATACAACTGGTGTTAATTTCGTTGATTATTGCATTAACACAATCAACAGTGTGCTCCGAGACATTCTGCATATGTTAAAACAGCACTACGCTATAAAATTAATTAGAACATAAATATTACGCAAAGAGATGTATTAAAAATTTAACCATTTAGCATTATAAGATATAACAAAGTAGCGATACACAGCTAACCATCGCAAACAAGAAACAATGCAGACGGATATCGTCTAGTTTAGTAATGTAAAATGTGCTGTAGTTGTAAATACCTATACATTTAACTGACAAGTCAAAAATCAGGAAGGTTATTGTATAGTGAACACAAATGGACAGACAGTTTAATAATAATAATTATACAAAAGTAATATACAAGGACGTATTATCTAGAAACGGCTTATGTAAGGCAAATCTGTAAAAATAGGATTTAGAAAAGCAAAACTGATAAAAAGCTGACAAACAAATTTGTATTTAGTAATGCTAAAACGCGTATGCATAAATAAATAATACATAAGATCATAATGTAATTGTAATGTTATTGTGCAATGCATGTCATGTAAAAGCAAGTACTAAACAGAAGTTGATATTTGAACAGACGGTGAGTCATGGGTGACGCTGGCCACAAACGACTCTTACTGTTTAGGAGCCATTGTTCTTGCCAGATCTCTCAGACGCTCCAACACAACTCGTCAACTGACGGTTATGGTGACACCTGGTGTTTCTACACCAATGAGGTAAGACTCCATTTGCATTTCTGTAAATAATAGCCGAATACAGTATGGTGGGGCTACCAGGTGAACATCCTACGTAACTAAACTACGTACAACGTATCAAGCAATGGTTCATTTCTCCTGAATGAAATTCGTTTCGTTCAGTAGAATGAAAACAGTACCGTCAGAAGAGGTGGGCAAGGGAGTAAACCCTGCCTGGTCCTCCCGGGACTACTGGTTTGCATACATTGAATTCAAGGCTGTATTTAGGGAGGCTAAGGTGGCAATCGCCCACCCGAAGTCGGGAAAAAATAGGTTATTTTTCCACAACAAGTGAAAAAAAAATTTCGCGCAAAGCATGAATTTGATGCATTTTAGGTTGATTTTGGCATAAACTAGATCAGCTGTTGAGACGATTTTTGCTTCCAATCACCAATAAAACAATGAAAATGTTTATTGCCTTGTTTATTATAGTTAGGTAACTGGCCGTACCCAGGAGGTTTCGGGAAGGGCAAACAAAATTAAATATTATTACAAATAAAAATTATCGCGTGTAGTGCAAAAAAATTGAGCTAATTTGAGCCAACGTTAGCCTAGAATGCATCAAGTATAGAGAAAAATGTTGCGATTTTTTCCCTTTCACAACAAAATAACCTTAATTTTTGGGATTTCGGGGAAGGGGAGCAAACGCCCCTTCCCTTGCTTTTTGTATAAGGCTATGGAAATAATACAGGATTCTCTGTTCTCCTTTCTTTGTTTGAGCTTTTGCCTCTTTTTCCATGTATGCTGGTTTGAAAGATACAATTAAAGCATTTGCATTGTATGTTATGGAGAAAAATTGGTAAAAAATCAAATTATGCGATTAGTTTATATTTAGGCTTCGCTTGGTGTATGTATTATGTCATATGTCATATGCAGGGGCGTATCCAGGTCAGACATTTGGGGGGGGGGCTTGACCAAACCTTTCTTTATATTTGTAAATTTTTCGCGCGCAGCGCGAAAAAATTTAGCAATTTTTTCTCAAATTTGCCCAAATTTATGTCAAAATCAATAAAAATTCCAACAAAATCGCGCGTAGCGCAAAAAATTGGCCAAAATTTGTACAAATTTGCGCAAATTTAGGTGAAAGCACATGACAATTACAATAATATCGCGCGTAGCGCAAAAATTTTTGAGAATTTTTACCTTTTTAAGGCAAAAATAACCTCTTTTTGAAGAAACTTGTTTTTATCTAGTGTAAAGTCCAAAAATTTGTGGGGGCTTCAGTCCCCTAAGCCCCCTAAATACGCCACTGGTCATATGATATATGTAGAGACTCCCCACTAGAGCTAGCGTCCCAAATCCCTGGCCCTGGGTTAACCTTTTATTTATACGTAAAATTATTAGTATTAGCTATTCTATAATCGAATAGCTTTTTATATGTGAAAAACTGAATTCATGAATTTCTTGAACTACAAATTCGAGTACCTTGAGTGATACATGAGTACTTCGAATGCTATTATACCTCCAAGCTGTTTTGAACCCCCTAGAACAAGTTTGTATACAGAAATAGATTTCGGAGAATACGAATGAGATTAAAAAACGCTTGAGTTGTTACGTTATAATTGAGAAATGAGAATAATCATTAAGGGAAATCTCCCTTTCTCCAAAAGGAAGAGATAAAGATTTATGAAAAAGTACATTTTGGTTTTGGTTAAATAATGTTTTAAAGAATAATTTGTTAAGGCTTGCATTTGCTTTAACTGAACTGAGATTTATCTCCCCAAATTGGGTTGTTTGTAGGTAGTTGTTGTCTGCTAGTCATCTATTTTGCCCACACTAATAATAAGTATTTGTGAAACACACGTAAGCGTAAGACATACGGTGAGCATTGCCTAATTAAAAATATTGGTTTCGCAGAGACGTATTGGCGACCGAATTTAACTTGGTGTGTGATGTGAACATTCTTGACTCCGAAGATTCAGCCAACTTAGCTTTGTTGGCCAGACCAGAGTTGGGGATCACTTTCACAAAGCTCCATTGTTGGAGGCTAACTCAATTCACCAAATGTGTTTTCCTGGATGCAGATACTTTGGTAGACAATTACATATTTCCACTTTCTATTTCTTGGAAAATGTCTTGTTAAAGCTTTCGCTAAACTAGTAATTAGTACAACACAAATATTTTCATCGTTTAGTTGGTTTAACGCATTGATTCATTGTATTAATTGTATGTGAAGGTTTTGCAATCTTGCGACGAATTATTTGACCGAGACGAGTTTTCAGCTGCCCCTGACTCGGGTTGGCCCGACTGCTTCAACTCAGGTGTATTTGTTTACAGACCCTCAATAGAGACCTATGCAAAACTTTTGGAATTTGCAGTGTCCACAGGCTCATTCGACGGTAATGCTACAAGAAATACAACTTTTGCACAAACCTTTCAGCAATTAGCTTTCTGAACTTACTGTTAGCAAAGCTACAGACTGAAATTAAAGCAAGAGATTACATATTTACAGGAGGAGACCAGGGGCTTCTGAACCTTTATTTTAGCGACTGGTCTGTCGCTGATATTAGCAAACATTTGCCCTTTATTTACAATGTTTGCGCTTCTGCTACCTACTCATACTTGCCAGCTTATCGAGTGTGAGTTCCTTACTATTATATAGCTTCATGTTTTCTTAAAAGTTTATTGTAGTCCATTACAGTCTCATTAAAATTATAATCTGGACATAAATTGACAACTTGATACTTTTACTCAGGTTTGGACACAATGCCAAAATTGTGCATTTCATTGGATCAGCCAAACCTTGGTTACAATACTTCGATTCTGCTACAGGGACAGTCAGGGCCCCAGATGGTCAGGGTCATATACAGGTTTGTTAATTCAATTATTTTTATATTTGCAACATATGCACTGTATAAAAATACTAAAGAAACAGTTTTAAAGTAACAGTTTATCGGAGAAAATCTTTCTGCCATCAAACGAGAGTTGTGTTGGAATTATTGTAGGCTTATTGAAGTTTTATGGTATGTAGCTGCAGAAAGATTAAAATTAAATTATTATGTTGGTTAATTTTCTAGGAACTGTTGCAGGCATGGTGGGATATATTTCGAGGAGATGTCCACTCTAAATTGACAACAGAAATGGTAAAAAAATTATACTTTTATTCTGAAAGTGTACTGCCTTAAGGGCTAGTTAAAAGTAAGAGGACGAGGCACATTTTTAGGCCGATTTCTTTTCAGAGTGAATCAAAAAGCTCGCAAAGTTTGCATTGAGTATTTTTTATACTATACTTTTACTAAACGTTTTAAAACCTAGGAGCATATTTTTTAATTTTGGAGTTTTGGTTCTTTGATGTAATGATGTGCAGACCAAAAAGCATAAAGTTAGAAAAATATACAGCGAGAGAGAGAGTGGGAGTATCAGGGCACAAGAATTTGAGCGAAGCTATTTCTGATTGTTAAACATTTGAGTTCTTAACAAAGTTCGCTTGCATTGATTTGTCCATAGACACGAAAACTTTAACTCGTTCTTAAGGCTGAATTTTTTAGAGCGCTGTTTTATAATCCTTGTCCTTTTGCATTGTCTTCTCACTACTGGTATATGGAAACATCGTGAATCAAAGTCTCATCAATGAATACTTTAAGTGTATCTGGCATCTGCTGCCTTGTTCATATACAAGTTACATTCGTAAACTCAATCGTTTTTAGCTTAATTAGATTTCAGACTTTCTTCTTTGCCCTGTTCTTTATTGTTTTGGTTTTGAATCTGTGTTGCAAAACAAATTGTTTCATCCCTTTTAAAAAATATGCTTCGTAATATAGTAATGATATTCGTATTCACAGTCGAAATGAAATGATGGCGGTAGATAGCTAAAAGCGAAAATAATATTCCTTCATAATAATGTTAACGTTATGCGTATCTGCGTATATGTATACAGTATCTATAGGTAAGCATTCGTTCGTAAGAATTGTGCTCAGCATTCATAACGCTATGATTTCACTATGTTAGTTTTTCCCTTTCATTTTTTAAATCTATTGAAGCAACTTGCTAATCCCCGACATTTTAATCCCACTTTTGCAATGTTGAAACATCATTGTTTTGAATCACAGAATTGCTAGTGAAAATATAACTAATGTATCTGAGTTTGATTTTGATTTTGGCAAAATAATTGCAACACGTATCTTTAATACTGTCAAACTGATAATAAAAGTATTCAGTCTCAGTATTCAGTAGTAAAAGTATGTTTTTGCTGATAGCGACTTTCATCGATAATGCGCTCTAACCAACAATCAGCGACTGACTTTGAATGACTAACGGTAATCGGATTTAGTCTGTTGAATGTGCCAATTATTTAACTAAATGAATTATGGTAAGGGTTTTTATTGATATTTGTGTTGATAAATATCTCTCTTTCTGCTGGACATTGGATGCTTTCAGGATAACGAAAGCGCAACAATGGTGGAACAGGTACAGTCCTCGTTGTCGCATGTTTTCTCTTCAGATCAAAGCTCCAGTTTCCCCTCCCATTATCCTCCTCCACCCCAACATCAACATCCCCACCACTCTGCGTCACAAAACAACCCATCTACGCAGCCCCAAACATTTGAAAATCTTCCATACGACTTGACCGGATTTCTTCCTCCAGACTTGTCTCGTCTTCAGGTCGCCATTCACAGATATCCCCCTGAAAATGTCATAAGAGCCCAACAACAACAGCAACAACAACAACAGCAACAACAACAGCAGCAACAACAGCAGCAGCAAAGTCAGCAGCATCATCAAAATCAGCAGCACCATGAAAACCAGCAGCACCATGAAAATCAGCAGCACCATCAAAATCAGCAGCACCATCAAAATCAGCAGCATCATCAAAATCAGCAACACCATCAAAATCAGCAACACCATCAAAATCAGCAACACCATCAAAATCAGCAGCATCATCAAAATCAGCAGTACCACCAAAATCAACAATCTACAGGTCCAAACTTTAATACGGAATCCACGCAATCCGATGCACCTCGTCGCGATCCTCAAGATTCACAAGTACAAATACCGGTAGTTGGGAATTCAATGGGCTACACTGATCCAGAAGAGTTTTACGCTGAAGACTGTGAAGAGAGTGAGGCTGGACAAGATGGTCGTGTAAGTTTTATTAGTCGGTGTTCGGGGCACATGCAAAACCTATTTGTAATGCAAATGCATCAATTGGAAACATAATAATCTTACCTGCATCCGCTCACATCTGCAACTGCCTACTGTACCATTGTACTCTTCTCATTGTCAGTCTTCTCTTTCCTCCCCCACTCTAAGAAGCCAAACGAACCCCCATTTCGGAAAATATTCACTTTGGAGTCTGGAGTTGTCGAGTACACCTTTACATGGTAAAGACTTTTGAATGGAGAATGGTTTGGGTTATCAGTTATCAGTATTCAAGATGATTTATGACCTCGGTGTATGTTTTGATTTCAAACTCGACTTACAGCTGTCACATTTTCTGGATGTCGGATTTTAAAACTTGATTTGTTTCATTTTGGAGACCCAACAATAAAAGCCAATACTGAATTCTGCGGGGAATTAAAAATCAAGAATAATCCAATTGTCTGAAATGTGTTATGCAGAAAACTCCGAAAAAACTGGAAGTGTTTTGGTGTTCCAACATGCATACATTACAAGTTGTACATAGTATGAAGGACAGACCCACGAACTTGAATGAGACAGGAGTAAAAATGGTGTCCATGCCAGGAGCCACGAATGTCCCAAATCTAACCGCGGTCCAAGTACAAGTACAGTAGTGTGGTTTCCTTTTGCACGGCCTTTACCTGAATGACATTGAAAGGTGACATGACATGAAGCTGAAAGACAGCGGTTGCGCTGGTGGTGGAACTAATTCATCCTCACTTATCCATACATCCAGTGATCGATGATGACTATTTTGCTCTAGCGCAGTATGTGATGTCACTTTCGGTTTTCATGGAAAAATAGTCAAGCCTATGCGAATTAAGGGGCTGGGGCTGCGGGCTTTGTGTACTTTGCTTCCACCTCTTCTCCTATAATATTATATCTATCCATCCATCATACCAATTCACAGCTTCCATATAATTCACATTTCCTGAAACTCATTATTTACTTGTTGCTTCAATGTACTGTGTGTACCATGTTACCATGTATGTACTAGAGGTGTGGACGAGCCGAGTCGTGTTTTTACAGTTATCGAGCCTTAAAAACTCTGATAGTTGTCAAGTTGTCACATGTATTACTTATTTGAGGTGACATCAGCCAAGACACCCCGAAGGCCACGATTCGGCTCAGCACAATAGCGATCTTTTTGAGAAACTTTTCTTCATAAATCCATGCTTTGTTAAATAATTGCTGTACTGCGCTGCACATTTTGTAGGTAATTTAATTACTAATTACAAACTATATTTTGCTTACTCTGTTCGCTCTTACTCAAAAGTAACTCAACCAGTGGAAAACGAAATGGATTATTAACGTTTTATTAATTTATAAACCCATTTATAAAGCCTCCCCTCACCAAATTTTTGGACTTTACACTAAATAAAATCAGGTTTCTCACTAAATATCAAAAATTAGGTTAATGCCGTAAAAATGCACAAAAACGCAAAATTTTTCGCGTTACGTACGATTTTGTGAAATTTCCATTGATTTTGGCCTAAATTTGGGTCAAATTTGCTAAACTTTTTTGAGCTACGAGTGAATTTTGTCATATCAAATTTTTGACCTCTAAGCTCAATTTTTTCTCGCTGAGTGCGAAAAATGGACATAACCAAAGTTTTCTCCATCCCCCCAAATGTGTGACCTGGATACGCCCCTGAATTAGTATCGTGAGCATAATTTGTGTATGTATTGCACTCTCATGAGAATTTGCAGGATAAAATACTCCTGATTTGAGTATAACCTGTCAGCCCTGGTTGCATGTTATAAATAATGTTGAGTAATATAAACTATAAATATATTTTGAATCGAAACATCCATAGTTAAAAAATGCGACAAAAATAAATCTTGGAAAGTGTTACCTACTTATATGTATTAAATGTTTTGAGTCTTTAACTATCTGTAAATGGATGACATCAGTATGTATAACCACTAAAAGCGTTTTGCTGACTTGGGTTCGTTCCCATCAAACTGTAGCTTTGTAAATGCAAACTGGTATATAGTTGTAATGTAGTGCATTATTGTTTGCCTTAGAAGGATCACTGTCGTTACCAGAGTGGGGAATAAAGTTTTTTAGTGTACACATATTACCAGGGGCGTGGCCAGTAGCTGCTTATGGGGTGCTTAGGGTTGCTAGACGGTTCAAATGTAAAAAAATGTGTCGACACCCCTAAAATCATTTTGATAATAGGGGTGTCGGGGCCTAAATTAGCGTCACGTAATATGTGCATGCTTCCTTAATTACAACGGTAATTGTTTTTAACACTTTCTTTCTACACTCGGCTAATCACTTACAAGGACAACCCTGGTAATAATTTGACAATTAATACTACACTAGACACCAAACGATCGCCTGGAGAGAACGATCTGTTTCCCATACAATTTACATTAGATCATAATTCAAAATGACATTTCGAAAAAAATTCACCTAATTTGCACAAAACACACAAACTGACATGACACTCTTAAAGATAGAATTATCATTCTTTAAATTAGACATCGATTGTAGGGTTGTGCTTGTGAATGATGAGTGGTCCTTGTTAATGTAGTGCTACAGGCAGTGGTCAGTCACGAAGTGAATTCAAAATTCAAATCAATGCTACATAACAACAAGAAAGTTTTAAATTAATGAAAGTTTAACTTTGTACCTTGCAGAAGGGGCTGGCAGGAGCGTTTGCAAAGATGGCATTAGAGGGTGAGAAATCAGGGGAGCTGTTGGAACAGGAAGAACAAATGCGTAAACACGCCTGGGAAAGCGGACAAATCGATTATTTGGGAAAGGATTCGTTTGATAACATCCTCAAAAAAATTCAGGCTTCCATGGAACAAGCACGTAAATAAAACACAGCCTTTCTTTGTACTCCATCCATTGCATCTTTAGTTCATAGTTATTTAAATGTGTTAGAGTAATTTAGATTTGAGCTAATAGAAACAAAACAACTAAAATCATTATTGAGCAGAGCATAAAGTCGGAAATGAATAAATAAAGGACAGAAATTCTCTTCAGTCCAATTCTCATATTTATGATATCCGATCGAGCCTTTCTCGTGTTTGGCCTTCATCGCAAGGGCCTTTGCTGTTTCCTTGCCTAAATGAAAACTGCTAGCGAAGTTTAGATGCTTACTTACAATTAGTAACTTTAACTCAGAGCATCGGAAAAGACCCATAGTAAAATGAGTTGCTTGCTATATACTTTCTCAATGATACTTGAATTTATTGCAGGACTGGAAACTGTGGAGACACAGATTCCTCGTGCTAAGTCGCCATCCCCAGCGAAGTCTACAGCAAGTACTACTCAACCTGAACCTGCAACTAAAGCAGCAGAGGACTCACAGGATACACTTCCAGAACCGGAAGTGAGCAGGTCGTCTTCGCACGGCTTCACAGTTCCTGTTTCACCAGTCTCTTCTACAGTAAGATCTGAGCCGGAGTTTATTCCATCTCCAGAAAAGATAATTGACAGTCTTCCGGAAGACCGAACGGTGGATGTGCCAATAATGGAAGCAATCGTAACAGAGGAGGTTCCTCTCCCTACAGATTTTCCGAAAGAACTTTCTACTCTTCCAGATTTACCAACTCCGTTGCCTCCACAGGGCGCACCCGAGCCGCAAATTATTGCTTCCATTTCAGCTCCTGTACAAGCAACTCCAGCGACAACTGAGATTAAAGTTGGAAATGTAAGCAAAACTCCACTTGTATCACCAGCCGAATCTATTGAACCTCCGGCTGTATCGCCAGCCGAATCCACGCAGCCTCCGGTTGTAACGCCAGCCAAAACCACGGAACCTCCGGTTGTATCGTCAGTAGAATCCACGGAACCTCAGGTTGTATCGTCAATCGAATCCACTGAACCTCCTGTTGTATCGCCAGTCGAATCCACGGAACCTCCGGCTGTATCGCCAGTCGAATCGACGGAACCTCCGGCTGTATCGCCAGCCGAATCCACGGAACCTCCGGTTGTATCGCCCACGGAGACTCCGGCTGTTCCCCCAACTGAACCAGCCCCCGTCGCTGTTGGCAAATCTGCAGAAGAAATAGAAGAAGAACGTTTGACTGCAGAGCGACAAGCGGTTGAGAGAAAATTGGCGGAACAAAAAATAGCTGCTGAGTTGAAGCTGGAAGAAGAAAAAAAAGTGTTGTTAGCAGCAGCAGCTAAACAGGTCCCGGCTCCAAGCAGCGGGCAAGACACAACATCTGAGATTGCAGCTGAGGAGGAGGAGGTTACTGCTGCTCCTAGCGTGGTAGTGCCGCCTAAGGCTCCTCCAAGAAAACAGTCAAAAGGTAAAAAGTAAAACGAAGGTGAATAGAATTATTATTGCTAAGCACAATCTTTCTCAGAATAATTCATCTTCTCCTGGGAAAATTATCAAAAACTCAATTGTTATCTCCGCACATTCAGTTAAGAATGAGATGAGAGAATTAGTTAGACTTACCACAACACAATTAAAATTAAATTACTTAGGCATTCGCATGAAAATCAGTGCTTTGAATTCTCTTATTAAAACTTGTATGCAGTACCTACCGCAGCAGGTGTGGTTACTGGGTATTAAACTACATGCAATATTTAATTAATTAATAATCTCTAAGCTAACATAGCTAACATAAAGCTTTGGCTATATTAAGTAATAAGTTGATACCTTGGGTCAATTCAATTTACTCAATGCACTACACATTCGTTTTAGCGAAAATGAAAATAAGAGATTCTCGTTAAACGTACTATGGGCAAATACGTTTACTACACAATTAAGGATTACCATACTGCACTTACTTTACAATTACATAAACTTCAAACTCAGTCCACTCAGATTACCTAGGTATGTTAATTTTAGAAATACTACAGTGTTCTGCTTGAGACCAGCTTGATGCTAGATTTTACAATGTCTGTACTAGCTGTTTCACAGAGAACTGTACTATTTGAATTTGAAGTACGCAATTATTGTAGACACCTATATATTCCTCTGTCTCGTCAAAAATTCCTTCGCTCGCACACAGTAAAACAATGACTGCCTGCATTGCATGCAAAAAGTATCAAGAAGCTATGTAACTAATATTAAGTGTAGGGAAGAGAGTTTGAGAGAATTTGGGAGTACTTAATAGAAGTCCTAGGATGGTAGCAGGAGAAGGAGAATACAATATTTCACCCTGGCACACATTTAAATGAGTCCTTTATCAACACTTAACACTAACAGTAATCACGCAAATTGATTTGATGACAATAATTCCGACCCTTACAATTTAATCACGCACATAATATTTAATTACGATTTATTCGCATTAATTAATGTCGTTAATTCTTTAGAGTATTGCGTGTTCAATTAATTGAGATGGAAATATAAGAAGACATAATAATTAACGTTTTCCTTGTTTTGTGCATGCTTGCTTTCCGATCTTCACTTTATGAAATGAACGACGCGTGTGACTCTCGTTCTTCTGAACTCTGACCTCATCTCTTGACTTCAATCTGCTCTGCCCTTCTGTCCAACTTTCTGTTTTACTACGCTGTGCCTGGCCCTACTCGTCCGTCGTCACAATAATCTCATCTCTGACCTCTCTGGTGTTTATTGTGACCACTAACATTTATTCAACCGCCTCCACCCTAACCCCTTTCGCTCCAATCTCTTCGTCTACCCAACTCAACAAAATCTGCAAAAATATTGTTGGCGGAACCTGAATCTTCATTCGCCTGGACTGGACCTCGACCCGTCGTCACAACTCTGTGTGTTTCTCTCATCCAATAATCTTTCACCTTACCCAATGACAACAACCATATCATTGTGTAATTAAATAATATGTTAATTTTATACTCTGAAATATCACATTCTTTATAACTTTAACATTTCTTTTTCCCCTGGGTGGGGTTTGGTTTGGTGTTGGTGGTGGGTTTGTTTGTTTTAGAGCTCACCACAACTAGCGAGATTCGGTCCAAATCTTGGAGCTTCACAACAATTGGGGTGGGTCTGACAATGAGTTGTGCATTTGCAGTCGCTTTAGCTATTTACACGTATTCGTGGCTTCCAGTCAATAATGACAACATCGTCAACAGAAGATAACAAAGTTTCATACTACGATGATATTAGCTACCGTTTGTGAGTGTGAATATTATCATAATATTATTTTAAGTGTTTTTCATAAAACCACTAAAGTCACTCCCAAAACGTCACAATCGTAACACTCTTGTCTTGTACGATAAAAACCCAAAATATTATTTTTGAAAATATAAACGAAAATGGCTACTGGAATGGTTAATAAAGGCATTGTATGTAAAAGGTGGCATTTCGAATTGCTGAACTGTATGTCAATTGAAATCTGATTTTTGTAGACTTATAAATTGATAAACATACATAGAGGCAAAAGAATTATAATAATATTAGTATTTTTTGTTAGAGATATTAAATGAGTGCACCCTCAAGTTGAAATGACATGGGTATAGTATATATAACTAACTAGTAGTAAAGTATCATGTAGCTCTATATACAAGGGACAAAAATGCAATTGTCAGTCAGGGGTTCCCCCTTCTCCATTCTCTGGTTGGTTATATAAAGTTAAAACGTTTTAGTCCAATATTATTTTTCAATGTTGTATTTCGTGAACCCGTGACAGTTTAACAATACGAGTAAATGTTTTGGAGAAAAAGTTAAAAATTAATCATTACTCTTCTCCCAGTCAGATAAGTAGTGGGCTATGGGTATCAGATTAAAGGACGTACAAAGAGCATTTAAGAAAATGAAATGTTGACTGAATTGAAATGAACTGAATAAAAAGAAACTTAAAAGCGTTGCATGACCATGCAGTCGGAGTCGTTCGTGTTTAAATGCTTAAGGAAATATTAATTTTTGAAGATAAGGAAAAACTTGTTAAAATAATATGGGAGAATATGAAATGAGACTGATCGTTTCTAGTGAATATGGCGAGAACGGAAGAGACTGCAGACTGCAGTGCAGACTGTATACGGTTAAAATATACCTAAACCCCTACTGACATTATATACATGACGTTGTTGAAACAGTTGAAAGCACGAATCAAATCAATAGAAACATATCCCATGATTAAAAATAGGCATGTCATTTTCAAAGTATGTCGGTGAATCGCAAATCAGATGTACAAACAAATAGACACTACATTTACTGTGGACCGACGGTTTCAAAATTAGAAATATTAAGGCGAAATGTTACGCAGTCATCGATATTATGTAGACTTGAGAGAGACCTCAGTGCAATGAAAGATTCTCTGAGCAAAAATGCCTTGGTTATAAATGTTATTGTGGAGACTTATTCCAAATAATAGTTGAAATAAGTCTCTTGGAATCCCCTCATGCCTGTAGTCGAGCCGGGGAATAAGGGTGTCTCTCAAGTGTCTCAATAAGTCTCGATGTCGAAGACAGATGGTTAGGATGTAATAATATAGTGGTACGATTTGTATCATGAGGCCAATAATGTAATGTAATCACGAACAATGCATTTGTAAAGTAATTGTAGTACAATTCGCTATTACTGTGCTCGTAATTCACTTCAGTATCTCCGTTAACAAACAATTATTCAAATGTACTTCGTCAGCTTCCACTTTTACAGACGAAATAGTTGCCATCGAAGATAAAAAAGCAAGAAGTGAAATGACACAGTAAAGTCGTTTGTAGTGCTAAAAGTAAATCCAATAGACAATCCTATTGCCAAACTTACAAGTGAGGTATATTATAAATATGTAATAGCTTCTATAATATTCTTCTTGTGCCAAGGTGTCATCAAATACTATGCAGTTTGCCATGAATTATTTTAACTGTAAGTCGTGTGTCACCGTTGATATTCTATTCTGTTACATGTTAAAAAATATAAATATGTTTAACAAATTAATAATTGTACTTAGAGTGTTCGTATAGTTATAGCTCTCTTTTCTCGTAATGTTTGAACACGATAGTCAATGAATGTTATTGTTTATATTATAGTCTCATGTTAAAATATGATATTAAATCATAATGGATGTTCTAAAATTAACTACCAACACTGCCCTGTGAAATAATTAATAATAATAATATTGTTTGCCACTGATCAATGCAATGTAATAAACATAAACATTTCTACAGCAAAGTTAATAAGAAATTCTTTCCATGATACAAATATTTATTTCATTCATATGCTCGTCAAATTACACCGGAAAAGATTCCAATTCAGTCATATCACATTGTTTTCACCATCAATCAACTACAAAGACAAAGGATTGCTGAAATTACTACCGATTTTTATTCGATTTACCCTCCCCGAAATCGATTTCTGGATACGGCCGTGGGCAGATACTAAACAAAAATGGATCATCAATATTTCACACCATAATAAATAATAATACTTAATAATACTACTAACATTAAGAAAACCATCAAAGTGGACATGCAATTATAATGTAGGTACAAAAAAAAAAGTGAAAGTCAGCCTAGCTTGTCACGACGACTCGACGAACCTGCAAAAATAATGAGACAGTGCGGAAAACTAAACAA
>JAQFYB010004596.1:0-15906 GCA_034694085.1 Pogonognathellus longicornis
TAAATGCCGGTATTTACCACTATTTCCCGGTTGGCATGGTATTTTCTACTTTTGCTGACATTTGCCCAACCCTGGTTGCCGTAAGTAAATTACTGTTACCTGTTTAGATCTTAAGTGACTGAGTTTTCCCTCATGAATGTTTTCAAAGGTACAGAATAGGTATGAGGTAACTGCATATTTCAAGAATGAATCTCCGATAGTTTCTAATCTTTCTAAGTTCAAACCATCGTTTGCGTTGGACATTGTTAAGGCTTGTAATATCTGGCAAGGGCTTGGTCCCACATGATCATCCAGTACCGGTTGATAATCAAAGCTGAAACCGCAATCTGGTGTGCCTCTTGCTGCCTGCATTTCATCTTCCGGAGGAGTTTTTCTATAATTTTCTGTCTCTGGGTAAGACATAGGAGGTTCTAAGGGGGTTATTACGTTAAACAAAGTTAAGTAGTGGGGATTAGCAGTGGTATCAGTATCATCCGCAACGCTTATCTTTTTAGGTTCTCTGTGAGGCAATTTGGGTATTTCGTCCCACGAAACGATATTAGAAATTTCCTTAGTTTTTCGTTCGACTTTAGCCTCGAATTCTCTTCTGAGAACAGCTTCACGGGCATTTGACGTTATCATGCCATTATGCGATTCATTTTCTTCCCGGCCCTTAGATTTCTCCTGATTTTCGTCCTGTAACTCTTCGTCCGTGAACCACCACATGTCTTCGCTGGCCGTCCATTCATTTTCAGGCCGGTGGTCAAACGCTGTACCAAATTTTCTCTTGTCTAATGCTTCTGCGGTGTTTCCATTGTGGAACTGAATTTTTAAATTGTTTTCTTCGTCTAAGAATGATTCATCCGACCCACTCATATCTGATGTTACGGAAGCATTGTCCCCATCAAACATTGGATCATCTAGATCTTCTATTGGAACAAAAGCGTCTTGATCCCAAACTTCCCCCCAATGAGTGGGACTCCCGTATAAAGCCCGATGAACTCGATGATTAAATCTTTTCAAATTAAATATTTACAAATTATAAAGTGCTTAAGTAACAGACATCTTTAGATTGTGTTGTCTATGATAGTGCTACTTACAATCGTGATCTGCCACCCCAAGTCCAATTTTTGTCCAGCATCATCAAATTAGAGGGTAATGCAATATTTGGATCAAGAAGTTCATCTTCGTCTTCATCATACTCATTCTCGTTGGCTTCTACATCCTTAGCCATCTCATTTGTCCAAATACCAATATCCAAAGTCGGTTGTTTACATTTTTTCATCTCTTCACACAGGATTTCATTGACTGATTTTCTAGAGAAATAATGAATAAAAATTATTCATAAGCTTTCCAAGTTCACTCATAGTAAAGTAAAAGCCAATCCTTAGATTTTAACACTTACCCTGATAATTTATCGCTTATAAGAAGAGATTCAGCAAGAGTAACTCCAGCCCCAACAGGTTCCTTGGCTGCTTTCTCAAATCCACTTAATTCCCTTTCCTCTACTTCATCTTCCTCCTCGGCTTCTTCGCTACCGCTTTCCTTGTCCCCATTTACAATTTTCTCATCTTGTTCATCTTTGACTTCCTCTAACTTAACTTCTTCAGCAGCCTCTTTATCTTCAACAACATCTTCCAACTTATTTTCAACCTCAACTGCAGGAACTGATGAAAATCCTACAACGTCGCTTAAGGACCAGCCAAAACTAAGCGCTTCCCATGAATAGTCAGATGGTACTTGATGTTTTCCCAGACCCATAATTTCTGTTGCAACCGTAACTCGAATATTGTTAGCTAATAAAAGTGCATTGATACGGTACAATATGCACGGAAGGCATACAGCTTGTCTCCACAAAGATGCAGTAAAAGGATGAATGGCACAAAGTTCTGGAACTAAAATCTGTTTCTGTTCCAAGTTTTCTCTTTTCGCCTTTTTGGTAGTTTCACTACTAGTTGGCAAAGCCATTCCTTTTCTATTGACGTAACGAGGTGTAAGGAAATTCAACCTTGCTGAAGTATGATCTACATCTAACAAAGGTTGTGCAGTGCTTTGAATAGCAATGTGATATTTCCTCTGATAATATTCTTCAAATGTTTTAAATTCGCAGCCAGGAAATTGAGAACGAGGAGTAAGATTTTGACATATTTCTGCCACATAAAAATATTGAGGTTGATCATTATTCCTATACCAAGGCATTACGACAGCATCAAGATAATCTTCCTTTCTGAAAACGTATCCTTTTCTCTCTTCGTCTGTTTTCGCTTTCGGTCGTGGTGTATTTCTTTCATTGTAAATAGTGTCCATGAAATCCCAATCTATGACTACCGATTTATGGTCTTCCCGCATCACTGATTTTAATGCGACGACAAAATAAGAATTTTCAGAAGCATCTGGATCAAATAGTGTTAAATATTTATCTAATCGTAAAACAGATGTGAAGGTATAGTGGTGGAATGCAGATATTTTTTCTAATTTGTCATCCGGAATGTCTACACTTTCGCTACTGATTATACGGACCTGTCATACAAAAATGGAAATTAAAATTAAATTAATCATAAATGGAGGGACATAAAAAATTAGAATGATTACAGGTTTACATATTTACCAACTGAACTTGAACTTCGCCACATCTGGTATAAATAGGGAACGGTGGCATGGGTGGAATTTCCTTCGACAGTGCAATTCCAAAACATTGATCAGCCATTTCTGGCGGATGAAGCTTTCTTCCTCGAGTATTTTGTTCTTCAGGTAAAGGGCAAGTAAGAACAAGCTGTAACCAGTAGAGGTACATAGTTCTTTTAGGTTGTGGAAGACAATGAACCAGTTGCGGTGCCAATTGTTTATCATAATATTGACGACGTTTTGTACTCCCGGGACGAAATTCACCATATTCTTCTTCTTCCAGATCCGTTCCGGTACACAGATCGGGCTCTTGAGCGACACTTTCCTTCCCTATTGGCATCAATGCATCATCTAATTCTCCGTTAGTATGTAACACGACAACCGTTTGTAAGGCCACAGCTCGTTTCGCCAATACCTCCGACGGCATAGGAACTCCCTAAAAATTTGTTGAATATGTACTTTAGTGATTTTCTATCCACACTTCATTGTTTGTTTATCCAAATTAGTATATTATGATCGTGCACTTACTATTATAGGCCATTTCACTGGGGAATTAATAGGAAGACGCAATGTGCAGGAAAATCTTCTTTCTGACTCCGAGTCATTTTTTTCATCGTCTTGATCATCGGCAGGGTCTGTTACATCTATCCACCAAAGAGGAACCAGTCTAGTAAAGGTATCGCTGGGCAGTCTTGCACAGTAGCGATTTACAATAGAAATTGCATTTGACAAATTTGCAGTCTTGAAACGAGGAAAAGCTGAATTCCATTCCTTTTCTGTCTCTGCAGTGAATGTACTTATTTTAGGACGTGGAATTATACAATGAGACAACAGAGTTTCTTCGACGATTTTGTACGTTGCCAGTTGACGTAGAAAATTAGGTAAAACTGTATTTGTTGTGAATATATAATACTCCGCATCTACACCTTGAGCTCGTCCCTGAATTCAATTATAATGAAGTTTCAAAATTACATCTTACATCACGTAAAAAATAATTTAATTGAAATGTTAATGTAACCTAACAATATATTAAGTTTGTAAAAATAATTACCTTTGAAAATATATACGAACGAAATGATTTGGAAGCATCAAAACGAATAACTAAATTAGCCTTCGGGAGTTCTATACCATCTTCTAGAAGCGAAGTACCTATTAATAAGTTAGCTTCTCTGTATCGGAATCTTCTCAAAGATTCTTCTCTCTTTTTGTGTTCCATTTCAGCTTCTCTGGAATCTTTCGCGTATTCAGGGTTTGAGCAAATAGCAATCGTTGGATTAAGACCTAGTAAACGAGGATCCACTCTTGAAGCCTCTTTAAGAAAATGAAACATCAATCTTGCATTAAAACGATTTTCCAATAGTACGATTCCACAGAGTGCCGCTTCGTCAATTTTATTAGCGTATCTTGATCGTCGTGGGAAAGGAAAACGAGGTTTAGTTATGTCTTGATTCTTCACTTGTTGGATTTCATTTTTAACAGGTTCGGCCGCTAGTGGCAGCGCTTCTCCATTCACAGGGGAATTGTTTGAAATATTTGATGCAATACTATCATCGTTTTCTTCTGTTTTGCTACCCTTTTCAACAGTTTCATCTGTTTTACTACATTTTTCAACAGATTCTTCTATTTTAGTACACTTTTCAACAGATTCTTCTGTTTTACTACACTTTTCAACAATTTCTTCTGCTTTACTACATTTATCAACAGATTCTTCTTTTTCACTACATTTTTCAACAGATTCTTCTTTTTCACTACATTTTTCAACAATTTCTTCTGCTTTACTACATGTTTCAACGATATCTTCTGTTTTACTACACTTTTCAACATTTTCTTCTGTTTTCTTACATTTGTCAGCAGTTTCTTCTGTTTTACTACATTTGTCAGCAGTTTCTTCTGTTTTACTACATTTGTCAGCAGTTTCTTCTGTTTTACTACATTTGTCAACAGTTTCTTCTGTTTTACTACATTTGTCAACAGTTTTGTCTTCATTACTACATTTCACAACAATTTCTTCAGACTTCGAAATATTCTTGTCAATAGTATTTTGATCTCCAATTTCGCAGCCTGCTGACTTGACGGATATTTCACTAATTGTTTCTTTTGTTTGATCAACGATTTCGGAAATTTCATTTTGTATTTCTTCAGTTTTAGATTTAGAATCACCAGTTGCTGCTGATTCCAAGGGTTTCTTTGCTTTATTTTTGTCTGAGTTGGGATCATATTTTCCTTGTCTTCGTCTCCGATCAGATCTTCCATACTTCGATTTTGCTGGTGGCGGTGGAACGTATTTTTCCACAGCAGTTTCATTTTCGTCGTCATCTTCTTGATTTTCAGCTTCTAAAGTTAATCTTCTCAATCGGACGGACTCCGTGGGTTGCTTTAAGTCGAATCGTCTCAAAATGCTTAGGACAGCGTTTAATTTTGGAGTAGAAAATCTTTCTAAAATTTCGATTGGTTCAAAACTTGAGAAAGCTTGCTTAAAGGCTAGTTGAATAAGAGTAAATCGTGTGTGTAGAGCTCCAAGTAATAAGTAATGCCTTTCATATGGTGTTCGAACCTAAATTCCAAGTATAAAGATGTAGTTGTTTTAAAACTATTCAACTAATTCCAAAAAAATGCCAAAAAAATAATATGGCATACCTTAAGTTTATCCACAACTTGAATGAGAAGTATCAATGCTCTATCCGCACACCAAGGTCCGAATTCGTTCAAAACAGATTCAAACAGATCAATAACCTGCAACGGGTCCGTCTTAGGGTTTGGTATTTTACTCAATTCTTCAGCAATGGAATCTGCGTCATCTTCATCGTCCATATCATAGTCATCTTTTTTAACATCGACCATTAAAGTTTTACTGTCGTAGCCAAACGATTCTAAAGGATCGAATGTATGCGTCTCCAAAAATACTTTCAAATTCGATAAAATATCCTGTACTTTTAGAGTTAACTTCAAAGAGTAGTCCATCTGGAGTGCTGGATCGAAAGGAACTATACGTTCTTTGGGTGCTGTTGAGTATCTAAATTAAGTAATAATGAAAATGACTATTTTCTCTTTTGTTCGTATACATATAAGTTTTACTTATAATAATTTTTTGTTAAATTAATTCAATTCGAGTTTACCTTAACATTGCTATAATGTCACTGGAGGTATCTGTTTTACTTCCGCATAGGGCCTCTAATTTCATGAAAGTTTCTTCCATTCGCCAAAATCCGTCAGATTCACTACCGTAGAAATGTAGAAGAGAAACTGTAAGACAAACTAATCGTATACTTGTATTATTTGCTCCTTTGGTCTGCCTCTTACGGTTGCAAATCCTGCAAAAAATCATGCCATTTACACGAATTATAGATATAATATTTACTCGTGCACAACTATATCCTAAATATATCAATGTGTAATTAAGATTTTGCACCTTATTAATTTTAAAATGTCTTTGATTTGGTTACGGATTTCTACATCTTTTAAGGCTTCATGGACGTTATCCAACACTACCAACGATAAGTTTTCTAATAATTCGGGAGCATATTTTGAAGATGATGAATGAGCTAACTCCAGAAACTTTTTCTTCCCACATAAAATTACAGAAGGTGAAGGGATCTCAGATGGTGTAATTGGAATTCCTTTTTTGTTAGCATACGTTTTGTTAAAAATAGATGGCAATTCTTGATCGTCTTCAAATTTTATGGTGGGAATAGATGACAAATTTTCTAATGGGATTTGACATTGTGGTTGTTTGCGACAAGGTTTTGCTGGTTCAAAATCGCTGGCTTCATTTATGTCATCCGCCGAGTTGTTGGGAACTTCTGGGACCGATTCGTTAGGTGAATCATGTATAAAAACCGAGATTCCATTATTTCTGAAAAATATAGTAACATCGTCATAAAATATTTCAAAGGAACATTTACATCTGTTCTGTGTTGATTCAAATAGCGACCAGATTGGAATTAAGTCACAATTCACAAATTCAGATTAAATTATTATTACTTGTAATACAATTCTTTAATGAGCATAAATGCCAAGAATTGTTTTGCAGGAGGTGGAAGACAGCATGTAATGACATCATTATTTTTAGCAACCTCCAAGATTTCAACGGGGAATTCTTGCGGAGTAAAGAATTCCGAATGTACATCAATGTTAAAAAACGCCATATTTTCTTGACCTATATGTTTATACAAAAATTTAAAAAAAAAATGCTGTTATAGTAAATTTCATGCTAGAATCACCCATTATATCACTCAAAATTGCATATGCACATGATTTCATTTCATTTAAGTCTTTACCTTTGTTTGTTTTGTGACAGAGTAGAACAAAGTCAAAAGTTTAATATCTTTAGGGATGTCTCGTCCTCAAAATATCAAATTCTGTCGTATCTGTTAAAACACTTGCAACTAATGTCACTTCCTTACAAAGAAATCCAACAACTCCATCACTAATTATTACAACCTAGTTGATCAAGATGAGTTAATTGCATTTAAATTCAAAACTCATTTAATCTGGAATTCTTTGATTTTGCAAGTTTTTACTTTATGCTCGTGTAAGTGGCTTGCCGACATAAGTTTGTTTCCAAACTTGCCTCCGCTCACTTGCGTATTAGCTCCAAGGAAAAAATATTTCCTTGAAGATGTTTTCAGCTTGTTCAGTCTCCCCCAGTTCCACATAGAATAAAACTTGAAATGGAGACTATTGTGAGTCTGTGAGACTTAAAGCCTTTAAATAGACCCTTTTTAGACTTCATTTACTTGAAGGCTCATTCTGACACAGAATATAAATTCTTTGTTCATATTTACTTTCGTATATTTTATACAGTATATAAAATGTAATAAAATATTTCATTGTACTAATGCATTTTGCATTGCAGTTGAATTGTAAGTAAATGACAAATGCAAACACATTTATTATTATATTATATATATATTCATGATGTTACATTAGAATCCTGATAAATGCTAATGGCTTTGGTATTTTAATACATTAACATGTTATTGCGTATAGGTTATTTCTGCTTGTTTCAATTCAACCATAATAATATTATGTATGTTGAAAAACACTTAATTGTACATTAAAATAAGTAGTTTACTAAACGTTGTTTTGTTATATACAACGTAACTCATTTATAAACTTAATCTTTACGCTGTAAATTATCTTACATATATCCATGTTTGCAAAATTGCAAATAGGTTTACAAAAATTGCTAATTACAACTAAAATTGCAAGTAGGTACCAATTAAACTACATTTCAATTGAATCCATAGCGAGCATAAGAAAGAGATATAATATGTAATATAATAGTATATAACTTACCTATAACGTACTTACTAATATGATGAATCAAATCTAACAATACAGTAAACAGGAAGTTGAATATGGCAATCGTGAAATTTTGCATACATGCTTTGTTTAGGTTAGGACTAATTGTAAAAAGTCTATTGACCTACTATAACTTTGAGTAATTCATTGTTGATTTTATGTAGTGAATATTATTTATTATAATGAAATCTCAAAAGTAAAAACATGTGGAAAAATGGATTGCTACATTCATTATTGGTTTGTATTTATCATGGTTGTAATTTCGGTGGTGTATTGTCCTGTTCCCTACCCAAAGTATACTAAGGGTCAACGGATCTGCTCTTGTACGTGTTTTTGATGTCTATATTAGTATTAGTATTATAGTTGAATGGGTTATTTAATTTATCCAAGGAATAAATACTAAAGCATCTAGCCTGGATTGACTTCATTTAATGTGTTGTGTAACAATGATATTTAATGTCTGTAAGATTTTTGTTCAGATAACGATGTATAATCTAATTCCTCAAACAATTAACAGATAATTGCAGACGACCATTCAACAACAGTAATTGCGATGAAAAGACGAATCCTAAAATGGAAAGATGGACTTTTAGCTTATGGAAAAAATCTTGTCAGCCTGTGCAAGGGTGTTACGGAAATAACAACACATTTGATATTCGTCAGGACTGTGTGGAAGAGTGTAGCAGTTGTTCTATTCTACTCAAGAGATTCCAACTTGACGGTAAGGCAAACTGCAATTCAACCTGCAAAATCTACATACATAATTTTACATACATGTCAATGCCATAAAAGTGATCATTTTATACTGTATTTGTATTGACATGATGAGAGTTCAATTTAATGGTTTTCAGATATTTGTCTAAAGGAGTTGGATGAATTCAACAAGTGTGAAGGAGAAACATATAAAACATTTTTTGTGTATAATCCGTCCCAAGGAAATTGTTATCCCGTTCAAGGATGCAAAGGCCCAGGATATTATAAAACTTATGAAGAGTGTAATACAACCTGTCCTAAACTAAAGTATTAATAATACATAGCAATACTAACAAACCTATTTATCTGTAATAATAGCAAACATGCATTATAAGCATACCCGAAGTTATGTGCTTCGGGAGAAATCTCAACAACCTAATTTTCTAATTTTAATATCCAAAAATATTTTAACTTACATTTGCTAATTGACGTAACTCTCTTTTACAAATTAAATACTGGAGCAAAACAACTACTTGCACAATTTATGTGAACACAATAAAAGAGTGTAAGGGATAAGGTAACAGTCCGAATTCAGTCTATGGGAGTAAACTGTAATTCGAATAATCTTGACATGGAAGAATTGCTATTTATTTTAAGTAATTTTCACTAAATGTAATCTTTTGCAAAATTAAGTAATATCAGTAGGTCATAGGTCAGATTCGAAAAATAGTGTATTTTGTATAAATAACCCAAAAAATTAATGGAAAAGTTATATTTATGCTAAAAAGTATAAGATTTGAAGTTTACGCACAATAAATTTACATATGAAAGACAAGTTTGCACATGCACATTGATTTCCCTTGAGAAACTCGAGTCAAATAACACAGGAAAAACTTGATTCTCATTTTTATCCCTTGTACATAGTACGAATAGTACGATGCGTTCTCATGTATATATGTATCCTTCCTTCATCCTTACAGAAACTGTGTGTGCGTAGAATATTTTTCCGTGACATTCTCATCGCAAACTCGCCCAACAAACTTAAACAGGAAAAAAGGCCTACATCACCCTCATACGCGTGCAAAGTCGTCTCGATGCTTCCCTGCATTTGCCTAAGTAAACAAACACACTATTATTAAGCGAAAGTATTGCAAGTCGCAAACCAGATAAGACTGTGAAAATCGTCGACAGAAACTACTAGACATTTCGTATCATTTACTATCTCTATACAAATATTCAAATATTCCGTCAGCCAACTACAGTCACACTACACAAACACAATACCTAATCCTTTGTTATATTAAAATGACCAACTGGGTACAGAGAAGGCTAATGTAATAAAACGGCAAGATAAATTATACAGAAAGCTCTCAATTCTGATTCAACCCATTTGATTCTATTCTATTCATGTAAAAGGAAAAGACATCAAAAAGACGACGATGACAACCAAAACGATCAAGAAATTGGGAGACTCCGCTCCAGCTGAGTCTGACATCAATTTATATTCATAAAAGGCTTTTTGCACTTTGTCAAACACGATACAGGGTAGAAAATTCATATTCATATACCTACCATGAAGTTGAAGACTATTTGCACTGTATATGTTTCTGTATATATGTTTATTATTATTATCATTTCAAATGCACTTTGCAAAATATTGATGCTATTTCTGCAGCTGTCATTCTTATAGTCATTTAGCATACCAAGATTGCATTATAAATGTTCACAACTGTTTTATTACACACAAACTATGTTTTTTAGTTAACATATTAAAAAATAGAGGATCTAAAAACCTCAAAGGGAACGCATTAAGCATTTTAAACAAACCTTGTGAAAAGAATAAACATGTCGTAAAAATGCTTTTACTTAAGAAAATAATTACATGTCAATTCTGAATTCACCAACAAATTGTGCTATCTAAGCAATAATAGCCGACAGAAGTTACAAGTTTATGTGAAGCTTTCAGGCGAGTTTCATTTCACCCCTTATCACATCTTGCAAATAAAACAGGGAAACTGGTGCACAAGACAACTCAACACAGTCCATACTGAACAAAATGTGTTTGTACGTGTGTTGCCTCTACATAATAAAGTCACCCGGCTAGAATCGTTTGTATTGTCGCAGTACAAGAGTACGATAATGCCATAAGCATAACATAACAGTATAAAATTATATGTAGAGAGAGTATACCTACTGGAGACAGTTTACTGTAAGTAGTCGAGTTGAACGTTTTGGACAGTTTCCAGAGCACGACTTGTTCTTATAGTGTTATTGTAAATTGTAAGTAATGCAATGTTGTAACGATGGAATAAGAGCGTTCATTGATAGTATAAAACCCATAATATAACATAACGAAGAACAACCCAAGGAGAATTTAACTGGAAAATGTTATTTCACGTTATGTAATCTCATGTTATGTCCATAGTGTCATGTTTACATATAAGCCGCACACTTGCAACGTATTTCTTCTCAACTCCATAGTGTTCCGAGTGTATATAGCCCAAGAGAAAGATTGGAGCCCATGAATACATGGTGGCAATGGCAATAGTAATGCATTTCTTTCACAATGTTCACAAGTACATACTTATTATATATGGAGCATGAAGCTTAGCCCGAAGCTGTTTTTATGTTCTGTCCGCTCTTCAGTAAGATATGGGATCATCCCCCTGCATTACTTATTTTGTATACATACCCTCTCATATACAAAACTGCTCTTTTCTTCGGATTTCTTAAGATGTGAGCGGACTATAGTTGTCGTAATATACAGTAGTGCTTTTTACTTGTTAGTAAGTAAAAAGGAATAGCCGAATATGTATAGTATGTGTATTATTGGCGAAAGGAGACGCATGCTGGTTTTATTTTATACCCGCATTTTGTGTTTCTCTCTCACTCTCTTGCAAAAGCAAAGCACTATAGCAAAGTGATGGTACGGATAAGTCAACATAGTAGTGTGGCATCATGTGAAACACCAACTGTGTGTGTGCATGTGAACCCAAGCAGCTAAAATGCGTTATGAGTGAAGTTGATAGAATCATCCATTAGCCCTGTGGATAGTCATGCATGGTCAACACACAAATACAGTCACGAAATCCCCATATAAATTCTTACTGCTCAAACTTAAACTAACAACATAAAATTGTAGTTTACTCTGTGAGGCAAAAGATAGAATTGTTATATGAACACACACAGTGCAGACATATCTCATAACAACTGTCTCGACTCTAACTTTTCCTTTATGCATGTCTGCTTCCGCTTTTGCGATTCGCACTCTCAACTATTTCTTATCTTATGCTTAGTTACTTCACACTGTCAGCAGATCTTCCAGCCTAGTGAAAGTCTCGTCTTACTTAAGGTCTTGCTTGCTTCAAGCAAGGGATACGTTGTTTCTAGCGCTCCAAGTGTCTTTAGAAATTGGCTCTAAGCAAAATTAATGAAATAATAAATAAAGCGTGTAGAAAGTATATGAAATATGAATTTCTGCTCGTAGTATTAATATTTGGTGCCCATGTACGTGTATTACTCACAGTGTCTTTATTATATGAGATGGTATAATCAAATAATTCTGAGTGAAGATATTTGATGGACTAAATAGGTAGTAGTGTTCGAAAAAGGGGTTGCAGTTTTGTACGATGGCTAATGATGATGTACACGAGATTTGTGTAAAAACTTGAATGCGCTGTTTGAATGCTAACTTCATTATCACGTTCTCACTAATTGGCTATATTGTAAGAATTTGTGATTTACTATTGTTGTTATGAGACAGCGTTATGTTCCATGCCCAAAAAGACGAACCTTGTAGCAACTACTCAGAAAGGAATTAGTATATAGTAGCATTATAACACAAATTACATTGTTTATTAGCTACGTGTGTGCTTCGTTCAATATCAGAGAAAGAATGAATGGCGATTTTAAGTAATTTAGTCAGTTTTCCGTGATTTGGCTACGTATCATCATGAAAATTAAGCTTTAGTATCACTAATTTAACTTGAATGGACAAGAAATGAATTATGATTTATTATCAAGTTTGCATGCGTTTCTTCACGCTTCAAGCTCAGCTTTATTACAATCGTTTTGAACGTGAGTATAGATTAGACATATTTAGGTACATACTTGTATCTTATTTATACATTATTACATCATATCATATTATACATTGCATTGCAATATCTTACCTATAGATAACACATACAAACAGCATCATATTTTATTGCTATTGTAATATTTAAAGATAACTATTAGGTTTAGGTATATAATGTAACAAGGACTATGTTAGTAAATAGACATATTATACGTAATACACATATATTATCTGGACAAAAAGAACCTAATCAACCCATCTATTCAACCTTCATTTAAAATAAATGAAAATGAATATTAAAACAATGGACTCCTGCTTTAGAATTAATTACAACGAAAGTACGAGATCGCTTCATTAATGGATGAAGTCATTATCGTTATGATGGTTCTGGGATGACTACAGTTACATTTCACCCAGAACCGAGAATTGTCGATATCTTTTCAGGACATTAGACAAACTACACTGTAGGTTCAATTTACATGGCTTCTTATGGATTTACAAACACAAGATAGAGAGGTAATGAGCACTGCAGCCATAGTTCCACTGGATGGGCCAAAATAGATTAATGGTTGTTTTGCGTGCGATATTTTGTGGATGAGCAATGAAACACGAATGTATCTGCATTGTGGTTTTGATTGTATTCGTTGAACGATTTATCATACTATGACAAAAACATTGTTGTGTTTTAGGTATGTATGGTTTGAAATAAATTTCATATTTAGGTCCTTTCAACAAAGTGAAAGTTATTTATTTTACCCAATGAACAGAAACTCAGAAATCAACATGTTTGTATAGACAAATAAAATACCTGTAAATTCCCTATGACTGGAATTTATTTGTTATTTCTCTATCTGTATCACTCCACAAACACACACACCGAACCTGGCATTTTTAATAAAAAAAATTTATCAATACACCAAAAAATTGTAATAATGTAGCTTTCACCCCTTAACACTTAGTTTCCTCACATCACTTTAAAACTGTTACTTTCTATATCACTTTCCCTCAAATTGTAATACTACAAACTACAAGGGGTATGTATGTATACACCGAGGTTTCAGACAATTTGTAAATCCCGTACCATGAAAATGATATGAATGTATTGTGGCAGAATTATATAAAAATAAATATGAGTCTGCGTTGTTGGAAAATGTTGCAGTATATTTTGCGACACTGAACGTAGCTTTGCTGAAAATGAACTAAAAGTAAGTATGAGGCAAGGGTGGTGAAGACTTTAGGAGAGTTGTTTCTTATGGCACAACTACTAGATACATATTCAGCTTCCTTTTTAGTTGCAAGCGCAGGTACTCTTCTCTCTATTCTCTTTCTACGCCCAACATGTAATGCAAACTGACTAAGTAAGTAAATCCGTTGCTTTCGATAAACTTCAATGTGCTGGCTTTGCACTTTCCACTTCGCAAAACACACATATCTGTACTTTCAGTGCGTTTGCAATCATATTGGGCTATATGCTAGTGTGCACTTTAGTATACTCATGCGAGAGAAAGCTATAATGCTATTTGCAGTTCTATACAACATTTTAGATGTGTCTTGTGTGTGTGACTTGCCTAAAAGAGTCAACTCACCCTCCATTTTGTTAAACTAGGTTATCTCACTTTCCTCGGCTTAGTGCAGACGTGACAACTAAACCAGAGAAAGCACTTTCTCAAGATCAAACTGGCTAACCAAAAATCAATATTTCAGAACAATATTAAGTACATAACAAAATTTCCGGACCATTTGACCCAAAAACCGAAAAAATCTATAGATAAGGAAACATTCAATCTCATGAAGTTCGGATAGGAGTAAACCAAAATTCTTCAATTGGTGTTTGGCTGCGATAACTTTCGATGTGTCAATTCTAACTGAGTAAACCAAATCATTATTATTTCGATTCTGTCTATATCATGCTCACCTGAAGCGTTTAACACTTCAATACAAAGCTAAGGTAATATCGAAAAGACTTTCTCAATATTTATTGTGCTTAATCATGCATACGATGTTATTTAATTTTGTATTAGAATTCTGATGGATTTTTATTTAATATTCTTGAATTTGAAATTTCCTAACTATTTAATTACATTAAAATTAACATAGATCCAGTATTAAGCTGCGCGAAGATCTGAAATAATTTTATATACATAATATCTATTTCAGCCCACAATTTTGTGATTGGCCTGGCTTTCTTTAAATATATGTTTTTAAAAATTGATGTTCGTACTAGCTACATTAATACTATATTATACACATCTACCTAATTAATCCTTTTCTGTTAGCAATTACATTGCTGCATTGAAAAATGATAATTTATCCCAATGTAGTGAATTAAACCGAATGCTTCAAGTATACCTATATAAGTTATATTACGTAAACGTGGATCCCATTTATTCAATCGAAGCTAATAATAAAATAAGATACGTGAGTCACAATGCCCAGAGCACAAAATATTGCACAAGTGCGAAATATGCAAATGAGTTGCATGACAATTATACATTAAAAGAAGTGCTGTAGCAGCTGCCACGCTTTGCATTTCAGATATAAATGTTGTAGCGTACTACCATGTTAATTATGAATATCGATTTTTCCGCAGAACAAAATACACTGGTGAATGATCGAATGAAATTTTACATCAATCTTTAAACTCATTCTTCGTCAAAAACTATTCCATATTCAAGAGACTAAACAGAAGTTGAAGACATCAAGGACAAGGGATCAAGATGTAGGCGCAGTCCCATTTCTACATTAACTGTGGAGTTATTTCGAAAAACCAATTTCTGTCTCTACGTACACAAGTTCTCCAAGCAAGCATCCTTAAAACATATTTCAACCCAAATAACGTCTTGGACCGAAAAATTCGTAAGTTTTAATTACTACCTACATCAATATTCAATATTGTATCATAGGCCCTCAATAACTTTTTACATTTGACTCAATGACAATCAAACTAATAGAGATGCAAATTTGTAAAATACCATGCAATGAGCTATACAGTTTAATTACAACACTTCCCTCGTTGATACATATGCAATTTTCCTGCCTGTAATAACCCAAGACAAGAGGTTTAAGGTGTAACTATGAACTACCTATATTATATGTTTCGATTTCGCATAGAAATACTGCTCGAAAGAAATGTGTAGGCAAGCATTGCTAATAGGGCGTGTTGTTGCAAGGATACTTCACACATTGATTTTGCGCGCAATTTTAAAAAGGGGTCCATCGGTCTATCG
>JAQFYB010004597.1:0-15904 GCA_034694085.1 Pogonognathellus longicornis
TACATTCAATATTCACTTTACACAACTATTTGTTCTAATATGTAACTTTTACATATTACATACCTATATAACAATAATTTGTACAGACGTTTTAAGTGCACGCTATTTGATACAAGGCTGTATCTGGCGGCTGGGCACTAGAGCACGTACCCCCCCCCCCCGAAATCCCAAAAAAAGAGATTATGTTTTGCCTTAAATCGCAAAAAAATTTCGCCTTATGTTGTGCCCTTCGAAACCAAATCCTGGATACGGCCTTGATTTGACAATAATAATCCAACAGATGCAAATATCAGTTCAGTATTATCTTAATTTTACAAACAATTCCTACTAAATTACGTATAATTACCAAATGGTTATATAATTACTGTGCCACACTCAAATAATTCGTCAAGTTCATTGTTTCATCCGCCAAAAGTAAATCACCCCGTTTTTATTTCACATGGATTTGTTCATCAAAAGAATGGTTTTATGAGGAATACTGACCGTTATTTTTGTATGGGGCACAAAAAATAGATGGGGTAAAACGACATACCTGTAATGGCAAAATGGCAATTCAGATAAATAACTGACAAAGATTGGAAGATTTTGCCAAAGGGATGTAAAATTATAGATAAAATACTACATTAAGGACAAGGCAGGGGCAGAGATGGAGATGTTTAATGATGGGGGCACATATATGTGAATGAAAAATCATGGAAAGCGTTAAATTTTTAAATATTACATGGCCTCCAAATATTTTCTAGGGCAGGACATTATTGTTTCATAAAGTATAAAATGTGTCAACTCTGTTTATAAATATCATAAAATATAAAATGAGTACATGAGTAGGTACATCAAACCGTTAGTGACGCTAACAATATCTAGTGTAACTTGGAAATTTTTTGGGGAAGTAAGTGCCTCCAGTTCCTACCCCTCGGTACGTCCTTGACTACTACTATATACTAACCAATTGTTCGGATAATTTTGAATGCATATGCTATAGGTTAGCCGCAATTAATTTAAAATTTTTATTGCAGGTTTTCCTGAAGACATGAATTTGTTATTCACATATTGGAAACATTTGGGCATTGTGACTCCCTTTGTTTACTATTGGAAAGATATTCTTCAGATTGCATTTGCCATTCTGGTGCTGTGGGATCGAACGGTGGACCGACTTACTCTTCCTTTTCAAAACCATCAACACACCTTCGACTTTGTCATCGGTTAGACTTCCTTTCGCATGTCTCATTCCTTTTGTAGTTATTGCACGTCCAGGGGTTAATCCGGGTGACATATTGGGGCTAGAACAATAAAAAAATGTAGAAAAATCACCCATTTTTTGGCATTTTGGGAGAAATAATGTTGTCTAATATTGAATATATATAAAAATTGGGGGATCGCTTCATCCCTCTAAGCCCCACTAAATACGCCATTGAACACATCGCACCAACACATAACACATTTTTGGAATGAATCAATGATTTTACTTTATGAATTTAGATAAAATAAATTATACAGTTTTAAATAGTAGATGGTTAAAATAATTTGACTAGAGATAAATTGTAAATAACTAAAAAACTGAGTTGACTTGAATTAAAAACATTTTTATTTTTGGCGTATCATAGTTATTATTCTAATTTATATAATTAATCTATTTAATTTAATCGTAATGATGGATGAATGAAAAAGGAATAATGTAATTAACATGAACAGTTGGCAGTGGATCAGCAGGAAGTGTTTTAGCGGCAAGACTCTCTCAACATCACAGTGTGTTGTTGCTGGAAGCTGGAGGAGCTCCAACATTTCTTCATTCATTTCCACTCCATGCATTCCTCCTCTCAAATATCAAACCCATCGATTGGGCCCATCGAACTACTCCACAAAAGCATGCCTCATTCGGATCTAAAAATAATGTACTCATAATTAACTTTAATTTTCCTTATTAATTAATATTCTAACTGCTTTCTAATATAATTGTTTAACACATTGTAAAGTAGGATTTTTATGTTTGTAGATTACACATTGGCCGGGTGGAAAGGCTCTGGGTGGTAATTACCTATATTTTGATTGGATAGTATGAGAAAAGACTGATTAAAATAATTAATTGTTGGCGAATTCTCAATTTTTGCTTTTTGTATTTTAATTTAGGGTCCAGCACGATCAATGGAATGATTTACATTCGAGGAAATGTTCAAGGTTTTGATGAAATAGCAGAAAAGACGGGCGAGGAGCGTTGGAAAATGAACAACATGCTCAAATATTTCCAGAAAATCGAAAATTACGAAGGCGCTTACAAAGATGGTAATTTTTTCCCCCTTTTGAATGTTTGCCATTAGCCTTGAAGGACGAAAGTAAATAGTTAAATGATGAAATAGGGCCTGCTGGAGTCCACGGCAAAGGGGGCTACGTCAACATCCAGCCAACAAAACCAGTTCTACCTGTTATCGAACAATTTCTAAAAGCTGGTCCGGAGTTGGGGTACCCGATTAGAGATCCTAATGTCATGGGCCCTTATACAGAAGGTTGCAAGAAAAAGTTTTTACTAACCTTAATTATTTTCCTTGAGCAAATAAAAGATAACGAGGCCCTCATAAGGTTATATTGTGTAATTATTAAGTAGCTTAAGTAGTGAAGCTTCTGTATACAAATGATTTGTCCGCCTATCTGTTTGTTATCTACCCAACCGATAACTTAAGAACGAATTCAAACACTTCGTTCAAACTTCGTAGATGTGATCTACGTTGTTGGACAAGGTCAAGTTTAATAATGTCAACCGGACTTTAAAAAATTATGTAGCAAAAGCTGCGCTACTTTCCCCAGAATCCATGGAATATCTAAAAAACTTGATAATTTAGCCCAGAAAGTTCAAAAACTCGGAAAAAAAATTCGCCCTACCAAAAATCAATTTTGTCAACTACCCTGCTGTGCACCCCCCAACTTCTATTCCTGGCTATGCGCCTGGTCAAGTCAATAATTATATGAAAGGGGAAGATTATGTCTTATTGAAATCCATTATTTGCGTTAGGTTTTTCTGTGATGGAACTGACGACGAAGTCTGGGGCACGGCATGGTTTGTACGACAGCCTTCTGTGGCCACAAAGAAATAATCCCAACCTCACAATTCGAAAGTTTTCTCATGTCACACGGGTTTTGTTCCATGGAAAGGAAGCGTACGGAGTTGAATATGAACGACATGGAAAATTATACATAGCCAAAGCTTCCAAAGAGGTCATTCTTTCTGCTGGCGCCCTAATGACACCAAAAATATTAATGTTGTCTGGAGTTGGACCCAAAAATCATTTAGACGAAGTCGGAGTAAGATCTTTCGTTTCAATTCTTTGCACGCCTCTGGAATCTATGTATTATAATGAAAGAGCCACTGGTGTAGCCAGGGGACAGGTCACAAATGGGAAATTGCTACTCCCTGAAATTCCAAAAAATAGGTTATTTTGCCCTGAAATGGAAAAAATCATAAAATTTTCGTGCATGCATTTTTGGTTGATTGTGACTAAATTAATTGGGTCAATTTTTCGTGGTGTGCATGATACTAAGCAGAGCACATTTAATTGGGCCTCTTGGCTCTTATATTGGCAGTTGTCCACCCAAAAATAAATCCTGATTATGCCTATGCATATATTAAATAAGTAATTACTTTGTTATGATTTATACTAAAATTATTTGTATGAAACAAATATGTAAAATCAAAAATGTAAAAATATGAAACATTATTTATGTGTGCATGTTGTGGCAGATAAAGACAGTTTTGGATCTTCCGGTTGGTGAACGATTGCAAGATAAATATGGAAGTGTGTTTGGGCCATTTTCTGTGGACAAAGGAGCTTCGTTTTTAAGAACAAGAGACTTTGGTTTGCTTGATATAGCTGAGTATTTTCTGTTTCGTACCGGATCAATTACTACCACCAGAACTGACGCAACCTTTGCTCTTCTAACGAATTATTCGAGAAGTGCTGGGCGAACAGATGTGCCGGACATTCATGGCTACATTGGAACCTACACGGTTGACAATAGAAATAAATTCGACATGGAAACTTTCGGCAATGCTAACAAAGAACAATTGGAATTTTATGAGCGACACTTGGATAAGGACTCTTTTCAAGTTATTTTGACTTTGTCTAAACCTTACGGGTTCGGAACTTTTAAACTGAGAGACAAAAATCCTCACAGTTTCGCTCTCATCGACCCAGAATATCTCAAAGACCAACGAGACGTTGCAGCGCTTGTCGAAGGTTTGTGTCCAAACATTTTACGATCTAGTAAATGTTTCAACGCCTTCTTTATATTTTTGTTATCGTGTAATTGTTTTTTTGCAGCTGCCAAGTTTGTTGTGAAATTATCTGAGACTGAAGCCCTGAAGAAATTGAACTCTCGTCTGTCTACAGAATTGTACCCTGGTTGTGAAATGCATCCATTTAAAAGCGATCAATATTATGAGTGCTTCCTAAGACACACCACAACCACAGCTTACAAATTCTGTGGGACTGCTCCTTTGGGTAAAGATACAACAGACCCTTATGCAGTCGTAGATCCGCATTTACGGTACGTGATTCACAAAGGTTTATTTTTAAAATAACATTTATTTAAAATAAAAATAAACAATGTGCATATATTTTTGGATTTCGTCTGCAACGTATGGAAGATGAAAGAATTGTACATTATAATGTAATACAATGTACATACAAATATAATGGTTTATAATCAGGAAATGCAGGGTCACTTTTTCCGATAATTTTTAATTGCTCACATGAATGACCGAACAAATATTTTCAAATTATATTATAGCTCAGAGCAGAGAATCAGAGAATAAATATTATATTACATAAATTGATTTATTTATAAAATGAATACATAGCCGTATACAGGGCCCTTTGCTCAAATCCCATAAAAGAGGTTATGTTTCTCTTTGCTAAAGGGGAAAAAAATTCTCACTACGCGTGATTTTACATTAATTTTCACCCTTTATGCTCAAACATTTCGCGCTCCATGCGATCAATGATACATAATATTTATACCTCATGTTTGGATTTCGCCCCCCCCCCCACATTGATGTCTGGATACGTCCTTGTATGAATATGAATTTAGTATAAATTCGTGCAAAATAATCGGATATTAAATTCAAAATACTTATTCCTCTTTTTCGAAGTTTTGATGCTAATTCATAAATTCCGGATTTAACACTTTGTCATAGACAAAAGCTTTTTGGGTTTTATGTTTTTGGCTCTTAGAAATGAATAGACCTCGTATAAAACTTGTTTGACGATTGAGCAAGGTAAAAATCAAGAAAATAAAACATTAATGGTGATTGAATTATGCAGGGGAACGAACATCCCCTAAATCCCCGAACCACTTCGAACGCGAAGTAAAAAAAATACAATTTATTGTACTCATATCCCTATCATATCCATTCCACCTTCCCCATTGGGGAGAAAGGGAGAGTTTCCTTAATTAATGAGACACCCTGTATAGTAGCTTGTAGTTGTAATAATATGTAAAACTAGGAGAGATAGTGTATGATTTATCAACATTTTCTTCTCGTTATCCCTGAATGGCTGAAGCGAAGAATATGAAAGACGTGGGGAAATAGTGTGATTATGGGAATGGGAAAGCATAGTAGTATTCCAGACGAATTATTACAATCTACAACCTCAATTAGCTCCCATTGTGGGGCTAAATGAACATGGGAAACTAATTCGGCGCATACGGTATTAAGAAAATTATTCAGAAATTATAACGAATTAATGTATTTTGAATGCTAAATTGCAGCGTATTGGGAGCAAAACGTTTACGCGTAGTGGACGCTTCTGTTTTACAAATCAAACATGTTTCTGTGAACGACGTTGTTGTTCGGTCCATGGCCGAAATGATTTCTGAAATAATTCTAGACACCTACAATGACGCATCATCACATGAATCAACAACGACTTTTGAAAATTCATCAATGATTCCTCAAGCGTCACTAGAAAGTTCAAAATTCTTTAACAAGGATTATTCTCAAAATAACTTGACAAGAAACAAAGATACCTTGTTTGTAGATAAACTAAATGTATGCGAGTGGAGAGACCATCTCTACCCTCTTGACATTTTAAGCATGAAGAAAGTGAATTTTTAGATATCGAGGTTTGTAAGCGGTTGTGTTACCAGTTGCACAGAGTGGTTTTTGTGTTTTCCTAATATAATTATGTTTCATTACCTTTACTACAAACTTATAATTATAAATATGGTGAATTATGCCTTCAGTATTATCAGTGAATAAAACACTATTTCACTTTAATATCAATTTCAATAAATTATTCGTACTTGGTGCATCTACATGGATAATTTTCTCGAACAAGAATGCACTACAAGTTACAGTTACACAGACTTGGTTATAGAAAAATAGTGTACACTTAATGTTAAAACTTGCATTAGTTAATTGGTTCATTTGGCATTCACTGTATTGTATTCTGACGTCACTCATTGTTTTTATAACATCGAAAACACAATTTTGAAGTTAGGAAGAAGTGTCGATTAACAAATCCACAGTTTTAATTCGGCTTAACATGTGGATTTTTTTTTCTTCTTAGGTTTGTTTTGTGTAAATATTATGGAGGTACTTCAGAATTTTTTTCTCATGTGATAATGTTTTTACAAAGATCAGCTTTTCTTTATTCGCATGCTGCTCAACTTTCGTGTTTCGTAAATATTAGTTCGACGTGAATGGAAATGACTAGCAACAAACAGTGGATAATTCATTGCATTCAATATTACCATATTTGGTTACATTTACGCTATTGGTAGGTACTCAAGTTTTGCTTTAGTTCTGGTCACACAATTACTGAAATTAGTAATTAGTCATAGTCACACAATTTAAATACATGTATGACACAACTACCATACCGGTGCTTATGCCTTCCTACACCATCCACTCCTTCACAACTTTTGTACTACACTTGCCAAAAAGACTTTTTGGATTACAATAAATAATATTCAGATTTATACATGAAATCTTAATAACATCTTTTGAAGTTCGGGTGTGTACTACATGACACTTAATAAAAATGGACTGACTTTTTATCCATCTCAACAAAAATTAAATCCCTGGAAATTGCGACCGGTAGACACAGACAACGCTTTGTCATTATATAATTTCATCAATAGGAGTAAATTAATCATTTGCTTTTCATTTTCTATTTTTCTTCAAAACACCGAACGAGGGCAAAGACAAGCACTTATGATGTGTAATTTTAACCAGGTAGGATATTAGTTTAGATAGGTATCACTTTAGAATTATTAGCTACGATTCATATAAAAGTCTTTGGTAGTGAGGAACTACTTCATAACTTGGTAAGTGCAGAGCGAATTCCAATGCAACGAGAACAGCAAATTCGAAACTCAGCAGCTCCTTCTTATTCACCCGAAATGTAGTTTCTATTTTCTAAACACAAATTAGTACAGAATTTAAGCAAATAAAACTTTACATCATTATGTTACTTAAATTATCAAGAATTGATTACCTGTTTTGGCACAACGCGCGAATGAATTTGCAGACTAACCAATGAAGTAAAATTAATATTTGTTTCAGTAGTTAGTTTAGAGATTTGTGTTACTGTTTATAGTTTCAAGTTATGTCTTGAGGTGCCCCAGATATAGCCCTCGGAAGGTCAGATTATAGTGAAAGCCTTTTCTAAAGATAAAGTACCCAATTAAAAGGTAATAAAACGCATCCCCTACATGGAGTCAACATGAAACAATAGCCCTATAATCCCTACAGGAATTGCAAAAGACGGATTTCCTATTCAGAAAATACCGGTCAAATAACAAAATGGCTCAAAAAAGGGCCGCATAAAAAGTCAAAATCGCCCCTACCCCATAAGGAGTACATTATTAAATGAAGTTGTATTTTTCTGAGACTAAGCTTAATACAACCTACAAGATCAGATATTACTTATTCCATTCTGGAATTTTTTTTAAAACATTTACAGGTCTATTGTGAAAAGGCTCGGAAGCTACTTTATAGAAATGGTTTGTCAGTCTGTCTGTCTGTGCACTTTTCCCAGAATGGACTATACACGTATCTACTACACTATATGCATATAGCACTCTATGCCATATACATACCTACTACACTATATACATAACTACTACACCCCAACATTCCCCAAATGTGTCAACTGTCACTAAAAATGGTCCAATATGTGTTACAAGTCATCACAAATTGCCCAAAAAGTGTCTCAAGTCACCCACCCAAAGATGCTACTTTTTTACATCTGTTTTACCACAGTTTATTTAGTCCGTAAATTCACTCCGCGAGGTGTGCCAAAACAGTTGATCAATTCTTGGTATACCCATTGTTAAAAAATGAGAGCATGAATTAAAAAGTTAATGGACGCAGTAAAATAATTTACTTCAATTAGTAGATGTAAAAGATCTCCTTTGACATCATTCATTTTGGCGGAAAGTAAAAGGCATGCCCCAGCACAGTATTTTCTGTTATACTTTGTAATGAAAGAACCCAAAATTAATTTCTCAAAGTAGACGTACGCCTGAGCAACAGTCAAAAGGTCAATGTTGCATTCCACTTTTGCAAGCTTCTTCATTTCTCGCTTTATGCTGCAAATACCAATTTAAAATTAATTTCTTGAAACTTTCTGAAAACTCACAAGAAATATTATTTTTACTGTAAATACTCGAGGTCATTATACCTTCTTAATTTGCTTAGCGTTAAATTGATGTGTGGAAAACGGTCTTTAAATTTTTCATTGAGTTCTTTTTTCATATCGGGAGCTTTACAGTAGTCGACAACTGAAGTAATGTAAGCGGGGAAGTTTAACAAAGTCCGGTGTTTTCCAGCACGAAACTCTGGGTCGTCTAAAATATGAGGGTTGTACACAACAGAGTTCATCATATTTGCACCAACAACTGGTCCCGGCAAATTGTTCATTGTCATCGCAGAAACATTTCGGGGAGAAAATGAATTCAGAAATTCTGTGCTGCCAGCAAACGCACCGTGGTGGAAGGATTTTGCTCCAGCTTCGTGCGACAAGCATCTGAAAGTACAACACCTTTTAAAACCCCCGTCAAGCAAACAATACCAAAGGCAGGGGCGTAAACAACACCTATGAGTCACACATGGGATCCTCTAAGCTTCAGAGGCACCCTTCTAAAAGTAGGGAATACTTAATTTCAATTTTCAGAAGTAAAGAGTTAAAATCATAAGTTGATTTGCAGCTGTTTATTTGGCAATCCCTGTAATCTTCGTTTCTTTTTGCCTTAAAATATACATTTCGAAATTGCTTCAATTTTCCTATTATAATTTCCCTTAACAGTTAACATACATGTTACAAGAACATAAAAATCTCAATACTTATTATAATCAAAATATGACCCAATCATTAATTTAAAAAATGTTCACCTAATATTTATTTACTTTAATAGGGAAGTTTTTTCTATCAGCTTTATTTCATGAATTTTCACACGTCGATTTATTTTATATTGTTTGCTATCTATGAACTATAAATAAGAGAAGCAATTTTCAAAACTGCTTAACTATTTTAAATGTTGAAAAAGACGAAACATATTATTCCATAGGAGTTGAAAATTGATTACGGTTTGCAAAGTAAAAAAATCAAAAGGACCAATATTACTTCGCGATATATATACATGTTCGATTTTTTTACATAGGGACCCCAATTTATACGCCTCTGACCGAAGGTTTTTAGTTTTGCAAGAAAAGTATCTGAAACTGCTTTCAAAAATTAGAAAATATAGTATCTACCTGGACACTAAGTGCTTCCTCAGGTAATAATCCGTGATAACTTCTTTGTTGCTGTCAGTTGATTTTTGTTTGAGAGTGGCTGTAGCATTACTGGAGGGTTTGAGCAAAAGAGAATAGCTCACTTCTTCGTCACTATTCCGAACCAGAATTTCTAAAGGGTCAGAGTCACTCATGGCGGACATAGGCCGACTTCCAGACGCATTCCTTACTCTCCGACTGTTGTCCACCCTTTCATTTAACCTGCATTCCAAAACTCATGTCAAATTAAGAAAAAATCTTATAGTAAACTAAACACAAGACATTCAACGAAGCAATACAAAAGCTGGTCTTCACATTCGTAATATTCGTATTCTACAAATGAAAACAAACGACCAAGCAAAACAAAAACATGCACTGCCTGTTTCGAACTAAAAACTAAACAATTAACGATTTTAGATCACTGACGCTTTAATTAAGTTAAACCAAATGGACTTACTACGGGGTTTGAATAATTTCGTGTGGAAAAGTTAAAAAATAATATTCGCGTGACAGTACATACAAAACATTTACAAAAAACAAATAATGGGGAAACAAAACTTCCAACTGCATCTTACAGCAAAGTGACGAAAATGATGCTAAAAATAGTATAAAAATAAACTTGAACATATTATAACAGACAAAGACACAGAACTTTAGAAATAAAATGAATGGGTAAGACGGAACAAAGAAAATGTTTTCGTGGGTGGGTGTACTTCACTAAACGTGTTTTGAAATGTTTGATTTTCAGATGTTTAGTTTATCGTTGAATGGTTCACCTAGTGGGTCGAGCAGTACGCGCATACTGCAATGTGGTATACATAATAGTTGGAGAACACTTTTTCAACATCATTAACAACCTCGCGTCTTGAAGAGGAGGCAGTAAGTTACGACGAATATTTAATACTTTCAATTCCCTCATGTCACCCGAAGATGTGTCAATGTTGCTCACTGAGCGCCCTTTTAGCACAGGAACTATCAACTTCTGATCCTTTTTAACTACAATCAACCAATCCAAATTAATTTTCCTCGTTATTCATTGATATTTAACAAAGACAAAAATCATTCTCCTTAAATCTCCATCTGCAAAATTGAAATATTGCGACTGCGGAAAATAGAATACCATAAGAGGAATGTTCTACACTTTCTGTACTGCTGAAATGTGCATGTTTCTGGTGGACCAAAGGGTAATGACTGACTCCTTCTGTTTGCGAATCTTGTAAATGTACCCTTCTATTCCGAGCCAACAGGTTTGAATCGTTACTTGTGTTAGCCCTAAAAATTAAAAAAGGACAAAATGAATTATTGGTCTTACTTTTTATTTTGATCTCTTAATAGTACTTTAAAATGTTCAGCTATTTCAGTTTGAAGTGAGACCTTCTCACTCATCTTACTATTACCTTTTACGTAATAAATGTAAATCTGGAGTGGTTTCAATAAGTGCTGCTGAAGCTCCACCGACAAATAAAGGCCCTTCATTTTCTTTGTAATTTAAATATGCAGTGCCACTGGAGCAACTAATTCCTTGACCACCTTCCCCCTCATATTGATCTCCTCCAGCTCCTAATTTTTTTTGATCCTTCCGCAATGCTTTTTCTTGCTTTGCTCGTTCTAATCCCCAACCGGTGTCTTTGTAAGAGCCGTCTAGAGAAATGTTAGTTAAAAAAGCTACTGCCGCCAACCGTCGCTTTGTTTTTTGTAATTTCTCCAATTCTTTCAAGCCCATTTCCTAATTTCGGTGTTCTGCAAAACATCAACACGAAACAAAAAACAATAAAAAACAAAAAAATTGAATGTTAAAGGTAACATACAAATTCTTGGAAACTAAAATGATTAACTGATACATTACCGAAAAGGAAAGTGAATATTCAATATTTGATGTCAGACCGAAGTTGAAAGGAATTATAAATTGTAAATGTTTCTGTTACAACCGAAAATCCGAATTAAATGTTTGTTGGTACTTGAACTTGAACACCAGGTGCTCCGCTCTGTGCTCTGCTCTTTTTTGTCTCCGAGTTGTTGTGTAATTTAATAAATATGCACAATGTAATTAATTATCGTAAGCAAACAAATATTTTTCCATGTTGTCTCCTATGATATGAAAGTGTCCAATTTCTTTTCTTCCTAAATCAAGTTTAGCGCAAAATTCTCAAGTCTGCGAAAAAAGATCCACTTTCAGCCACGATCTGTGGATTGTGTCGTGTGCTTCAGCTCAGCACAGTCAGTCAGCAAAGTCAGCTCCAATGCTCCAAATGCGACCGCATTTTTGGGAGTTTTTCTTGATGTCACTATGTCACCAATGTCACTACACGACATGACATACGATGTACGAGATATTGTTCGTGGACATTGTGATTGTGAATGATAATTTGATAATTAAACTTTATACTAGACTAGAATACAAACTTATTATGCTTTTCTTGTCTGATTTTATTGTAGTATTACTGCTTAAATTGTATTGCATTTTGACTTTCACTTTGTAATGCAATCAGTGGCGTATCTAGAATTTTGAATTGGGTGAGTCCCAGATTAAATTATCTTTAGATAAGGAAATAAATCAAAGATTTATAAATCACTAACATTGAATATTAAGTTGGTTTGTATTAAGACGCTGCCACTAATCATTAAAAATTAATAGTATATACTTTCTAAAAATCTGGGTGTGACCCGGAACAGGGCATAGGGTCGGGGCCCTGCCCCTAAATATGCCATTGTATACAATTTTATTTTTAGAAATGCTTCAATGAAATCTTAACACCAGCTTGCAACGTTTTTACAGAAAACATTATCTGAACTGAACTCTTTATTTTGTCAATGTAAAACATATTGATCTCATAGGCTGCCATCAAAGACCTTATAATATCAGCATAATATTATTATCCAGTCCAGTATATTAGTACAATATAAGTGTAAGGCCTTTGGTTGCGATACCTAACTACATGAAAATTAAAATAAGTAGTTGCATGTTTAATACTGTAACTTAAATTGTTAAATAAAATTCATACTATAAGCAAAGATTCGCAATGCAAACGAGGAATTAATGGTTTAATTAATTACGGGCTGTGGTGTTTATTTTTTCTTTTTGTTTTTGCCACCGAATTTTCCAAAAAATGAAGCTCCGTCTTTGAGTGCAGCTGCTCCAAGATCAACCCCTAATTCTGGAGTTATTCCTTCTGGGGCAAAATCCCCACTGGTTACACCGTCCATTACAGCATTAGCCAATTGATCTGTAGCTTGGTTGAGCAACTCATCCCTCACTTCACCAAACATTTCGTTCTGTTGTCCATTCTGTTGTTGCCATTGTTGTGTTTGGGAAGAAGATGATGGAGCGTTGTTGTTGCTCATTGCGTTTCTCGACCATCGTTGCTGTTGTGGCTGCTGCTGATTATAAAATCCAGTGTTATCATATCCACCGCCAGGGCGATTTGAATGAATCGAAAGTTGCTCCTGCTGGTTTTGATTGTAGAATCCTACGTTTGAATTGTCATATCCGCTTGTACTTCGATTCAGAGAGCTCAGCGGCTGTTGTCTTTGCTGACTCAAACCTGAAGGAGCCATTTGAACACTGGGATGATAACAAACGAACCGAAAACAATCATTTAATTAATTTACACAATTTAAAATCTACCATTAGTTCACACCTTAATATATAAAAATACAAAATTATGTCAAGATGAAGAGATGATAGATAAGAAAATAAAATAAATAATAAAATTATAAATATGAACATTTGAGTAATTGCATTTTAAAACGGAAAAGATCCGAATTTTGGTTTGACATAAAAGTTGCATCTGGAAGACCATGTCTCAATCATTTGAAAAATTTAATATTTTCCCAGGTTGTGGCCCTTCATGTATTCTTCCTTCCTACTGTAGGAATCCTTCCTTCCTAGACTTCCTACAGTAGTAGGAATCCTACATTCATGGGTAAAGAATAAAGACGATTACTATATAATATAGTAATAATAACCTATTTTCTGTAATTATTATGTAATAATAATATGTTTTGAGAGATGGTCTTTCCGAATGCAACTTTCATGCCAATCCAATCGTTTGCTTTCCAGGTCTAGAATTTAGAATTAATGAATTAATACAATTTTATTCATTCCCATGTTCGTTCAAAAATTTGAAAATTCACAAATAGGGATTCAAAAGCAGAAACAGATCTTATCTTACTTTGAAGGTAATGGTTTTCCGGTATATGAAGAATATCCTCGAGCTGCTAATATACTCGAGGAATTATTTTCGTTTCGATCCACTGGTTTTGAAGGCGGTAGTGTTTGTGATTTTTCACTCACTGAATTACTGGCTGACACGTTTCCTTTTTTCACTTTTCTTCGAAAACTACACATCAACAATATCACCGTTCGAAAGGTTATTAATTTTATTTCAATTGCGTTACTACTTTCTAGAATTTTACAAGAAGCCCACAATAAGAAATTATTATTTTCTTATAATTTTGAAAAATAGCAAATTTTCTCTAGTTTTTTATTCTGAAAAGCCAAATACATAACATAACTAAATACTAAATTATACGTTTTTTTCATATTCCAATTTAGTTTCATACTCCAACCCCTTAGGGGCTGAAGCCCCCCCCCCCCCCAATTTTTGGACTTGGTTAGTAAAATGGATAAAATAAAAACTTGCAAGGATAAAATGTGGTTTCTCCCAAAATCCCAAAAACAGAGGTTATTTTGCCGTAAAATTGCAAAATTGACAAAATATTTCGTGCTACGAGCTATTTTGTTGCAATTTCCATTGATTTTGATCTTTTACTAAATTTTTTTCGCGCTACGCGTGATCGCGTGAATGCATTTCATCAGGCGCGTAGCCAGGAATATAAGTTGGGGGGTGCACAGCAGGGTTGTTTATACACAATTGACTTCTGGTAGGGAGAAATTCGAGTATGAATCCATAATAGCACGTTGTAATGGAGTGAATTCGGTGAAAACAGACTTAAAATCATCAAATTCTCGCGTAGCGCGAAATTTTTTACGAGTTTTTGAACTTTCTGGCCAAAATTTTTTACTTCTTTAGATATTCTATGGATTCTGGGGGGTGCACGTGCACCCTGTGCACCCCCCTTGGCTACGCGCCTGCATTTCATACTGAATTTGGCTCCTACTTTGCCATAATATACAACCAAAGTTTGGTCGTATATATGGCAAAGTATCCCCCCTGTGTGACCTGAATACGCCCCTGCCTGTATATGAGTATAAAAACCCACAAGTGTCTTAATTAGCTAATTATTATAAAAATGGAGAACATAAAATAATATTACTTGACAAACTGTGAGTGTAAAATGACGAGGTGAATGAAAAGGTAAACTGTGATGGCGCTGAAAACTCCAATTACGATGTAAATCTGGTCTTGGATATTCATAGCCTATAAGTATAAAAAATATTTTCAAATTAATTATATCATATGTATTTATTATTTATCAATAATGAAAATGCTCTAGCATTTTTAGTATTTCCACAGCAGGTTAATTTAGATTAGAGATAATTAACAACTAACCATTTTTCTATAAATTATTTCTAAACGCTCCAATAAATATCACTTCTGTCTGGACAGCTATTTTAAAGGGTTAAAGAACTGTTAATTGTAAATTATGTTGGATGACTGGACCAGAATCAATTGAGCAATTTGAGATGAGAGTTTGAGACATGCACATCGCTTTTCGTTGTACACTTGATATTTGTAAAGATGAAAAGATAATTTTCAATTGATAAAATGCTGAATGCATCATGCGTATACGTTGTTGTGATTGTGATGTGGAAAATACTATATGATATTCTGCACCTTTACAGATTCCATTAAAAATGTCGATGCAAGATAAAAATTATTAGAATTATGATTCATGACTTCATGAGTTTGTGACAATCAGAGATAATTTTTGTAATGTTGAATGTGAGCTATGGACATATGTTTGAATTCAACGAAAAGAGTTTTGTTTTTATAACAAATGCGTTGGTTGACGTACATCAAAACTTCATTAATCACTATAATCACTAATCATAAAATCCGTTATCTCTCTCCCGCTGACAAGGTGCAAAACAAGCATTAACACCTCTCCTACCAAGGGTTTGAAATCATTCGTGCACCAAGGTGATACATTTGTATCATCCCATGTATTTGA
>JAQFYB010004598.1:0-15897 GCA_034694085.1 Pogonognathellus longicornis
TGATTTCAATAGAGAGGAACATCAATGCATTCAGCTACTACAAAAATTATCAAATGAGATTCTCACAAATAATTTATCGCCAAATTACAGACATTTTTAAAATCGTTGCGTTGACGAACCTCGTTTGCCTTTCATCATTTATTTGTTTTTTATTTTTATTTTATTTTACATTCACTTCTGTTCGTTGTCCTGCCATCCATTTTTCTCGTTTTTTCCTGCTGGACGTATTTGTAGCTACATCGTTGTGTTTAATGTTTAATGTTTAAGAGAGCGAGACAAGGAGTCTGTTGGAAATGAAGAAGGGAATGTTGTTGCATACAAAACAAACAATACTCATCCACCAACTCCAAAGTCAATTCCAATTGCCTCATTGTCTTTTACCTGTTCATTTATCTCATCATACATCTACCCCCCCCCTCCACTCCACCCCTCCACCCCTTCCATCAACATCCACTTACAACGACCTCAATCTTTTTTCTTTTCTTCTCATTCCACAATTCATTTTTCATTTTCATTGTAGAAATAATAAAAGTACATCAACTTAAATAATCATTTAACCAATGTCCTTAAACGATAACTTATCGTCTAGGAGACCTTGCATTTAACTGTCTCAATTGAACAAAAAAACACAAATTTTAAATTAACAAAATAATAAAACAATATTGATGGCCGAAATATCGAGTAAATTTTGAATTAATTGCTACTTGGTTTTAATTTGAATGAATAATAAACTAGAAAAATATTTGAATGATTCATATTTGAAAAGAAATGATTTGGATAGATGAGATTTGTATTTGAAACTAAATAAATAAATAAATATGTAAGTGTTTTGAAAAGAGGTTACGTTGTTGGTGGATGTGTGTTTGTGGGTTGATGATAGATTAGTGATTGTGTTTGTGTGTGGAAGGAAAGGTCGGTAATGATTTTGGTAATGATGAGGTTTGTGCATTTATATTTATTTTCTTGCGAGGTGAGTTTATGGCTGGAGAGTTAAGACTTGTTCGTTGTGTGTTGCTTAGGAGATACAACACCCCTTTGCTTTGTTTTTTCTCCTCCTCAGAATTCCTGACCAGTTTTCTTATCCCATCACCAAACAACACACAGACCCCGTTCTCTTCTCCAGCACATCAGACACAAATGGTTATCTAGGCAACAATAATAATAATAGTAATAATATAATGATAGACTCCCAACACATGCTTCTTATTCTTCTTCTTCTTCTTCTTCTAAATCCAAAATGCATTTGGTGGCTGAGTTTATTTTTTGTGAGAGAATTTTAAAAGCAAAGTGAATGAGAAAGAAGAAGGAGAAATTGTGAGTTGGTAATTACACGATCCTCAAATCCTACAACACGACTTCGTGGACTTCTCTCCAGCCACAAATAATTGCACACCAATTTCAGTCTTTCCTTTTTCTCCTTCTTCAGCTCCTTCAAATAATAATTGCATTCATCATCAAACCAAAAATTACCAACAGTCGTAAAAATAAAATACAACCGGACCCTTAAACCCTTAAAAGATCCCTACACACAAATCTCCCTTTCTAAAAACATTTACTCCACTTAAAAACTAAACCACGGATTTCACTTTAAAAAGGAAAATCCCTCTTTTGTTGATATGATACGTCTTTCGTATGTAGTAAGACTATTTACTATTTCACTATTATTAGCCTCAATTATTAAAATAGTCATTTTCTCAAATAGAACATTCCATCTCTATATCAGGGTTGCCATATTGACAAAAAATTAAACTGTTTCATTTCAAAATTTAAAAAAACGAGACTGTCAATGACATTTTTGATTAAGTTTAATGTTAGGAGTTTCGTTTATGAAATATTTGTGAATAATGATTTATTCCTATTTTATATTTGAGTACATCAAATACAAGCGTCTGGCAACTGTACGTGTTTTTGAGGATTTATTATTTTCCATTTTTGTGGCAGACTGTTGTTGTGGTATTTTTATTATTTTGTTATTTGATGAATACTTTTTGAATGAATATTTTCTTTGAAAATTAAAATGTTTGCATTGTTCTGTGAATTGCCAAGAAAGACTTTTGTCGGCTAGCAAAGAAATATTTTTACGTTATAATAAATAAATTCCTGTTTGCTTTTCTTTGTCCTTTTTCTCGTCCCTCCTTCTTTCTTTTCTTGTTTAATTTATTTTCTGTTGCTGTGGTCACAAAATAGAAAAGAATAAACGTTGAAATTTCAGTTCGTCTCTTGTTGTTTCGTTGTAAGGACACGGTGGACATTGAAAGAGACAAATAAGAAGCAAGGCAAGTGCAGCGAGTAGCAGGTGCATTATTGCCACGACAACACAATCTCCTCTTTTACTCCAACAACTCCATGTGCCTTTTCCTTTGAACATTTTATAGAAACAGCATCCCTCCCATAAAAACCAAAGGACCAAAACTCTGCGTGTTTTATTTTTATTTTTTATTTCTACAACATTTCTTGTTTCATTTATTTACGTGTCTGGATTTACAATTGACAATCATTTGGTTGAAAGAAATATTCAAAGTGTATAGGAAAAAGTTTTTTGAGAATTAAATGTTGTATATAAGAAAAGAGTTTTGTATTTTGTGTTTCATTTGGGCATTTGATTTTTGGGTGAGTGATGTAATGCGATAAGTGTGTTGTGTGTGTGAGTATTTGGGTTGAGACTGTTTGGTTTGTTGAGCAGACGGAGAATTGTTTTGTTGTACGTGGGAGGTTGTTTAATGTTTAGCTTGTAGTGAGAGACTCTGTTCTGTTGTCACGACAGCGGGTGGTCACTCTCTCTGCACACAAACTTTGCTTTTCCCTGCACTGCAACAAAACTATTACTACTCCACTTTACAAAGCTACATTCCGATTACCTTCCTAAATACACCCAATTCTAAATCATTCTTCATCCTAAACGTTTCCATAGTTATATTCTTCTTATTCTTCTTCTCTCGTAATTATTACAACAAATACCGACACACTCGCTCTCAAGGCAACAAAGGAGCGAGGGCATTTAGGGGAAGGAAGGAAGAGTCCCGTCACGTGTTCCATCTGTTTCTAATTCATTAGTCTCATTTAACCATTTCACAGAATTCTCTTCGTGTCCGTCAGCCAAAGTCAAGTCATTACCCAACAAACACAAAACGACAACTTCTTTCCCTCGCAGTCCCCTCATACTTCATAAATTCATAACCCACCCTTCCTTTCATATTATATACTCATACTTATTATTATTCTTCCAAAAATGAATATCATCATTATTAGTGAACAAACAAAAATTATTATTGGATTTGAAAATAAAAAAGGCTGGAGGCTGTTTTGGTTGTGAGAAAAGTCACGTTGTTGTTCGTTGAGGAAAAGGAAGGGGGTTGAAGATTTATTTGAAGAATGAAATGATGATGACGTATTTATTTGGTGGACGTGTCGGGCGTTTGTAGTAGGAGTTGTAATAATTGTAACAACATAAGAATAGAAGAATAATGACTAGGTTGATATTTAGGAGGATGATGTATCTATGGAGACAGACGACAGACGAGGGTTGTTGGCATGGAAGTGGATGTTCAACGAGAAGAGTTAAGAAGAAGGGGAGAAAAAGCCAATGCGGGGTTTTGTTTCTAATAATAGACAATTGCACTTTGTGCCTTTTTCTATTTACAAGTTGTCCACGAGTATTTAACACAACAAGGCAGCAATGGCTGCGACAATTCACAAAAGTCCACTTCAATCCTCGTGTTCCAGTTGTTGCAATTAAAAAATACTTTAACCTTTTCACTCTTTCTGTGTGGCACAAAACACCGCCTTCTTCCCTCTTCACAAATTAACACACACACACGTCACTCACAAACAACACACGTCCCACAATCAATTAATACTAAAATACAAATCTTTCTTTTTTTAATTTTAATTCTGTCCTTATGTCCGTCTTTTCAAAATTTTATTCATTCAATAATCTTTTTTCCATCGTGTTTTTTTTTCTATTATTTTCCCCTATTTTAGCATCATGTTTTATTCTCATTAAAATATTATGACCGAGTGTTGCAATATTTTTGCCATGGAGATTGTAATGTAATGGATGATTTTGAGAGTGTGTTGTAAAAGGAGAAGATTGTTTTTCTCTCTTATTTTACAGCCTTGTTTTATTCTCCTGTCTCGCCCTCACTTCACTCCAAATCTAAGGCAAAAACTACAAAAATAAAAACATGTGCAAATTCTGGCATTAAGTGTTGCTATGAGCACAACGATTCATCTTCCAACCCAATTACTTCATCTCACATTATCTTTTTACAACTTCAACCATCATCTTTTTACACAACAAACTTAAATTTACTTTATGTCAAACCGAATCGCAAAAAAATGTACTACTGCCTCCCATTATTAGCATTCCATTTGTCCGTTAATTAAAATTCGTATTCTTATTTATTTTTTACGTTGTTAGAATACATTTTATAAAAATTTATTTTGTCCAATAGGAAATATTCCACTAAAAATTAAAAGGATGGAAACTAATTTCTCGCTTTGCAATTTGATGGATTTATTTTGGCCGACGAAGAGGTGGTTGCATAGGGACCCCCAATTTATAGTAACGCCACTGAATTATAGAGTATGATTTTTTAATTTTGATTAACGTGTAACCATGACTTGTAAAACATTGCGCTAATTTTGCTAGCGATTTGATTTTGGTTGATAGTTGTGACTTGTGAGGTATCCGTGTTGATAATAATGAACGATATATTATTTGTTGGCTATTTGACTGAGAGTGAGATTTAATAGGGACAAAATTTGTTGCTTGAGGGGAATGGAGTTGACTACTTTTTGTAACGAGAAAAAGAAATTGTAATTGGACAGAGGTTTGTGTTTGGGATACATTTGGTTTTATTGCAGAGTCGGAATAAAATTTATTAGCAAAAAGCAATCACGAAATGAGTCGATGCTATTAATTTGTGACACGAACCGAGAAAAGGAAATTGTTAGCAACAAAATTACACCTCTGTCGTTCCACGCCATTTCCTCCACACACAAACAACGAAACAACACACTGCACTCCTTCCATGTATTCCACAACCAAAAATTGAAATATTCAACACACGAGTCGCAAAGTGGAAAGAGACACGTCCTAAATTGTTCCTCAAAGTTCAAACAAAACTCATCCTAAACTACTTACTAACTTCAATCCATAAATCCTAAAAAAACATTTCTTTCTCCTACACAAATATAACGCTCAAAAAAATTCAAAGAGACATTGAAACCAAGGCCGTATCCAAGCACCAAACCAAACCAAAAGTTGCCTCTCTCAAAAATCCAAAAGCAGAAAAAATTAATAAAAGTAAATAAAATGAAAGTGCAAAAGAATGAAAAATTTTCTAACTCATTTAATTATTTTCACCCTAATTATAGAGTGCGTTTTTTATTAGATGATCTATGGGAATAGGGATGTGTTAAGAATTGTGTGATTTTATAACATGTTTTTGGAGTAGAACCCTTGACAACGGGTACTTTATACTTGACTTAATTTTAATGAACCTTTAAATTAAATGAAAAAACCTCTAAAATAAAGGAATGGCTCTCATAATGGTAAATTAAAAATGTCTCTAAAAAATTAATTTTTTATATTAAACGCCTTTAAGTGAATTAATTAACTAAGGCAAATTTTGTAGTTGAATTAATAGCCTCTAATTTTTGCATTAATTACCTTTAACTTTTTATTGAGAATTATATTAAGTGATTTAGTCAAACTTGAAACATATTAGTACGCAGGCACGTACCCAGAGGGGGTGCACAGGGCGCCCGTGCACCCCCCAGAATGCGTTTTATATCTAAAAAAATAGCTTATTTTACCATTTAGGTCTAGGCTAGATTTTCTAATAAAACTGTATTTATATACAGGGAAATTATAAATATTTTTCATCCAACAATCTGTGAGTGATAGCGTTGTTATGGTTTCATATTTTGATTTGTTTTAATTTTGGATATGCGATGGAGAGGAAGATGGAGAATGACTTTGAGAAAAGGAGTAAAGCGAAAGATGGAATCAGTTTTTATTTTTTTATTTTGTGAGTCATGCATGGAGCCAATGAAATGATTGGTCTTTGTCTTTGTTTCAAGTCTGCTGCTGTTTCTTGCTCGCATCATTTTCTTGATCTCATTCTCATCTTCATGGCAACAACGATGAAGGCAAAGGACTTGTATTCTAATTCTGTTTATTATTTATTGGATTGGAATGATATTGTTATTGTTGTTACTATGTGACTGCATTGCACGTGTGTGAATAAAAGATGAATCATAAATGACAGGTGGAAGCCATCCACTTCCTTCTTCTTCAAACCACACCAGCAATCTCTTCTCACACACAAAAAATATTTAGAGCCAACGAGGATGAGAAATATTTAACCACCCTGTGATGACTCAGCAAATCTTTTTTCTCATGAGTTGTCATAGAATTATTTCATTTATTTATTTATTCATTATTTACACATCTGCAGATCAATCTCATCTCTTTCTCCCCAATCTCCGACAAACAATTTTCATTCCTTTCCCAAATTCAGTCCATTCTTCTTCAGTCAATTCTTCTAACACTTTTGTCTTTCATTTCAGGCGCAGCAAGAACAATGTGATTGTTGAAATGAAGATATTTTGCACTCTATGGCTTTTCTTAACCGCACAAATCTACAACCATCTCACAACAGCACAAGGTAATCCAATTATCTCAATTTTAAACCTTTTTATTCAAAGTGGCTATGGAAACCAAGGCAAGTATACTAGACAATCATTGTTATTAAAAATAGTTTTGGTTTAGCAGGTGAATGGGTTTAAAAATTTTCCCCTTATTCTTTATCATTTCCTAGTGAAAAACTTTTTTCAAACATGAACAGCTTTTAGATAACCCAACCTCCTAAAAATTAAAACAATAAAAATAACTAAATTAGTGTCTAGGTTACTTGACAATTTAATTGTCCTGGAAATACCGTTTCTATAGTCACATTGTATTTAAAAGCAATTACATTGAATGAGTGTAATGTAATTGGTGATGAAAAGGCTAAAGTGTTTTTGAAAAAAGTGACCTAGTTATGGAATGAGAATAAAAAAAAAAAAGATTTGTGTATGGAGTTGAAAGTTTAATTGAGGAATAAAGAAATGAAAGAAAGGAGGACATAAAAAAGAAGAGAATAAAAGAAGACATTAGGAAGAATATTATTATGGCAGATGTTTTAGAAGGGGCAGATGTGTGACAATCCTCGTGAGTTGTTAATTGAGAGAGTCGTTTAAAGAAGAAGAAGAATTTTGTCTGTGTGTTGATTGAGTTGATGAGGATGGAATGGATTTCCTTAATTGAAAAGACGCGAGGTGGAAATTACAGACGACGAATAAATGACGGCTTGAATGGCTCACCTAATTAGCAAAACATTATATCAAACAATTTAACAACAAACAATTCAAAACACATCCAATCTACAGCACAGCCAAATCCATAGCAACAAACTTATTCTGCCTTTACTTTCCTTCTGTTGCGATTTTAACTCTCCCCGTTCTATTCATCACAATTTATTAATACAACAATTCATTTCATCCTCCTTTATTAGACGACCCAAATCCATAACGTTATAAATCCTTGTTTATAAAATAAAATACAAACATTCATTAGTTCGTCCTATAAACCAGGAAATTAAAGCATTATTATTATTACTCTATGCCTGTGTAAGTTTTTATTTTTTTAATACAATAGACTATTATGCAGTCAAAGTTACAGGCATACATGTCCAATCAGGCGCGTACCCAGGATCATAAGCTGGGGGTGCACAGCAAGGTTGTATACAGCAATTAAATATTAGGAGAGCAAAATTCGAATATAAGGTACGATTTATATAGTCCATACTTTAATGACAAAACTATTTTGAGCATTGTGGGGCGCGCGTGAACCCCTGGGTACGCGCCTGTATCCAAATTCCCTGTTACCAGACGAGTTTTTGATTATCTAAATGTCTCTACCTAATTTTTTTTAAATAAGAAGAAAAGTGTGTTAAATTATTTTTATGGAGAAGATATTTTTATATCCTGGTTGTCAAGACGAATTCGCGTTATAATTTGGGATTGTATGGAATGTCGTTTGGTTTTAGACATTAGGGAGTTGGTGAACTGTTAATAATGAAGTGGAGTGAACTGCGTAAAAGAAACTTTTCTTGCGTGAGTCTCCATGCCAATTCATTCATTGCTGTGTTGGTCTTGTTCTTGTTGTTGTGTTTGTTGGAGTGAAAAGAAAGGAAGTAAAGCAAAAGGAAGGAAAAGACGAAGACGAAGACGCAGCCAAGGAGAAGCAACGACGACGGACGGAAAAGAAAAGACACAACTAAATTCAAACAGACTCTCAACTTTTTTAATGACTAATGAACAGCCAACCAGTTATATTCTCATTCACGTCATTTATATTCCTCAACTCCAAACTCTCTTTTACTCTACACAATTTATGTCCCTACAATGAGCGTAACTATAGCTCACCAAAATTAATTTAATGCCCTCTCTCTCACAATTTGTTTTGGCAAGGTTTTTCCGCAGGCAACATACACTACACTGTAACCAAGGCAACAAGCATTTCGTAATTTAAAAATGTAAAAAACCATTTGAATTGAATGGCTATTTAGTTTTCGGCCAGGTAACATGGCATCATCAAGGGTCTATAAAAATAATAAACAAATATTTTTAATAACAAATAGGTCTACCATTTTTACCTGCAAATAGGGGAACCCCATGATTTTATAGTGATATGTACATAGCTACGCCCTTGTGACGCGTGTCGTTCTAATCATCAGCTACTGTGCGTGGCCCCTATCAACACAACTCGTTTCAACCTGTAACAAAACTTGCTGCAGCAAACTTGTACTCCAATGTTCAATGTGGGTTAACAGTTTAGCAAAGTCTGGAAGTTCCTATTCAAAAGAAATTTATTTGGATGCTTTTTTTAGTGCATATTTAGGCGATTTTAAGGTTTTTAGCGCATATTTAGGTGCCTGCTTTTCCGGACTCTGGTCATCAGTCACATTCCAACCAAAAAACTAAACAAAATAATTTACAATATTCGTGCAAAAATAATATTCAAATAGGATTTGTTTTAATATTATTATGATTTAAATATCGATGCAATGTCTAATACTACTGGAATGTGAAATGTCTAAACAGAATATGAATTTTAAATTAGTGGAGTATAAAAATGAAATCTACCTACCCGTATGTTAAAAGCCAACGGGACAAGTCAAATTTAATTTAATTGTCAGTGAATGTCTGATGATTATTAATGGTGTAATAATTAATTTTATTTTAAATTTTTGACAGGAGGAGGAGAGACAGCGGATGAGGGAAAGTTTGTTTTGGATGGAGTTGGAGGGTCAGGAGGAGGGACGGGAGGAGGAGGGGATGAGCCTTGGGCCTATGACGTCACCTGGTTTCAGTTGGAGCCTGAAGATTCGTACATTATTCGAAATAAACCCGCCACCTTAACCTGCAGGGCTGCGTCTGCCCTCAAAGTTTTCTTTAAATGCAACGGTCAATTAGTCCCCAAGTCAAAACAAAGTTACCAAAATTTCACCCATGGCAACACCGGAGCCCCAATTGTAAGTCACACAACTCATCCTATCCAAACATCATTTAATACTTCAAATGCACTAAAAGTAAGGTGCTTAAAGATTTCCCAACCCGGGTTTGCGTAGTCTTTCATGCACCCTGACTAAAATCAACAAATGGGAAGAAAGTGAATAAATGATTTTTGAATTGTATTTTTATTTTTAGACGGAAGTGGAGTTGAATGTGACACGGGAGGACATCCAGGAGAGTTTTAGCGGGGACTCTTACCGTTGTGAGTGCGTGGCGTGGAATAAGCGGGGAGAAAGGAGAAGTCAATCTGCCGTTGTCCTCATCGCCTGTAAGTCCAGTCTCCTCTTCATTTATTTCCAAAGCATCTCCCCTTTTTCACATTTCCCTTTCGCTTTCTCCCTTCTTTTATTTGCATTCACATTCCTTCACTTCAAGTCCAAAAAGCGAGTCTGCATTAAGATATTATTTAACAGTCATTCCCATGGAGACATTCTTCAAATCCATTTCACACCCTACACACATCTCACAACTACCAATGAACAATAACGAGACATACTAATACTATAATACTAAATAATAATATTAAGTCCAAGAGAAATGCATTCAAAGTGAAAATGGAAGGACAAACAATTGCCATTTAGCAACGGGTTTTTAACTAGTATTATAATATTGTTGCCTTGGTATATTGCAATTAATTTTATGCGAGAGTGTGAATATTTGTGTGGGAGACGGATTTGCAATTTATGAGTTGATTTCGGATTAAAATGATTAGGGAGTATAAATAAAAAATATTTAGTGGGAATGAGTTGAATGTGAGTGTGTGTGATGGACAAATAAATTTAACTAAAGATAAATTTGGACGAGATGAGTTTGGGAGTAGGAAGGAAAGTGTCCCGCAGCGAGAATTAAATCCTTCCTTGCAATTCCCCTTCCTCTTTCTCTATCCCAATATTTCAAATTAAATCAAACACAGCAAACAACGAAACTTGTGTCAATCCTAGAGATCCCACTCCAGTCAATGAACAACTTTCCTTCCGGCAGTCCAATTACACCAATCCCCGTCTTTTGTTCTTCTACTTCTCGATTTCTCCTAATGAAATTCAATCGACGCAAATGAAATCCAACTCCATTCACTCACCTAAATTGTACTCATTCCTTTTGTTGCTTTGACAACGCAAATCGCTCTATTTTCATTCAAGCATTCAACATAATATTATTACTCAATTATTATTATGTATCCTCAAATTAGTATTCTAACTCCAAAACAAACAAAAACAATTTCCTTCTTTCATTCAATTGCCTTAACAATAGTTTTTCCTAAATGTTATTTACTACACATACATGTTTAAAATGTAGGGGTAATCATTCTCAGTTATTTTGCACTTGATTAGGGGTATTCATCAAAAGCATAACTTGTGAATTGCTGCCACAATAGTTTTCTCAATTTCATAAAGGTTATTCACTAAAACTGATTTTATAGCACTGAAGGGCGTTTTAGACAAATGATCACTCCAGCACAATAGGTTTTAGCATGGAAATTGTAGACATTATTATGATCAACGTAACCTAGACATCCAATTCTCTTAAGGTCTATTTACGTTGATTATGATTATATTTTTTGCTAAAAAATAAAAGAGCCATGGCTGCAATTTCGTTGTTTGTTTGTTTATTGCAACGAGTTTTCATTTGTTTCACAAATGGTTTGGTAGAAGATTTATTTGAGAAAGTTTATTTATGAAAAGGTGGAGATGAGATTTGGGTGAGAAAAGTAAATGTTTATTTAGAGTCGGATTTCTTGGTTTGGGATATTTGATTGCTTTGTTTGCGGTTTTTGTGAGACATTTGTAAATGTTTGTTATTATTTGGAGAGCGGAGTGGTTGTTGGGGAGACGGAAGGTTGAGACTTGAGACATGTTTTGTGTCTCGATTATGAAAGCTGAGTCTGTTAGGAAATAATAAGAAAAGGAAGGAAAGGAGGTCAACGGAGAGAGCTGCAAGAACATTAGGGTCTCATAAAACAGAAAGGTAAATCACTCGTACTATTATTACTTTTTAGTAACGATGGCAATAGCGGAGCGAGTCGAGTTCTTTTTCCTATCAATAATACAACAAAGCTTGACATTTTCTGCAATGACAAAAGAAAACAAGTTGCGGCAAAAAGCAGGAACAAGCGACGAAGACAAAGAACAAGAACAAACAAAAACTTCCTCTTTCTCTCTTTTTCGCCGCAGGCTATTTGAGGTTCTAATAATCGTAAAACTCTAAAAGATTCCACCTTCACTTTTCTTATGTCTCTTGTCTCTTGTCCTACCAGCTGCTACCAAACCAGCACTTCCCTAAATGTCATCCTTTAATATTCCACTCCACAGTTGCCACACATTCAAAAATATATCTTACAAATACTTTCACAAACTTATCAAAAAATCCTCAACAAATCACAAATTTATATAAATTTACAACAAACAAATTTCAATAGATGTTGATAAAATCTCGATTCATTTCATTCAGTTCTTCAACTATATAATTCTAAATTTATTAATTAATTGAGAGCCACTTCTTAATTTCTAAAACAAATGTAGTATCCATGGGACCATCCACTTGGTGGACCCCCTCCCTTCCCCTTTGTAATTGATGCAGTAGTGAAAGAATGAAATTGTTGTGCATATAGGAATAAATTTTATGAATAATTGCTATGGAGAATTGAAAAAGGTGCTGAAATTGTGATTAAGTACTATGGCAACTGTGATGATAAATATTTTGTGAGCGTGTGATGTGAATTTGGTGTTAGTGTCTGAAAAGGTCAAGAAGGAGGAAGAATGCAAGGGACGGGAATGATGAGAGTGTTGTGTTAAATATTTGATGAGGGATTGACAGTGCGACAGAGAGGAATAAAATTTGTGTTTGGTTTGCGAATAATTCACTTTGCATTGCATTTGAGCTTTAGTGAGAATTGTAGTTTTTGTGAGAGTTGAGTTGAGGGAGAGAAAAGGATTGTGAGACATTTGGAGAGCAGATTTATTTTTGAGAATCGGAAAAAAGAGATTGGACGCAGATGTTGGCTTGGAGACGAGACGGAGATGTTGTCCAAAATAAGCTGCCCCTCTCTCTGAGTCTCTCTGAGTCTCTTTTGAGTCCCAGAAGGAAAGAAATGTCGCATGGAATGGAAAAGAAACAGATGAAGCTAAAAAGTGTGTCTCAGTCTGTGCAATCGAAATCCAATAGAGTCGTCTTGGCTGAGGCTCTGCAGTCTCCAAATACATTGCGTCTTTTCCTCTTAAACACCACATCAAATATCTATAACTACTTCTATACCACTCTCTTATTGGCTGTGCTGGAGAAGAGTGCTGGAGAAGAGTGCTGGAGAAGTAATAATATTCCGTGTACACTGCCAGTATTGCCATGTGAATGTGCAAACATTTGGCCTCCGCAATCCCCGTCTTGTTCTTCTCTGTCTCCCTATTACTATAACCCGCATTCTTCTCCAGCAACACAGAATGGGAAACTGGAACTCTGGAGAAGAAGAACATTGCACATTCCTCATTTTCATACTTATCAATAATTCACATCAAATCCCCAACCAAACCAAAGCAAAAATATTCTTCACGCTATCCAAACAATCCTCCCACTCTAACACACACACACATAAATACATTCACAATTTTATTCCACTAACCCCTCCCCCACTCTCTCATCCCCCCACATTTCCATATTCAATCGCTCCCTTCAAATACTCCAAGTTAAAATGAGTTAACCTGTACAAAAGGTTAACAAGTTAACTTTACTCGTTTTGCCTGGAGGCATTTGAGGTTACCCAATGTCTGTACACATTGTCTCTGTTTTAATTCAATTTTAAAATTTAAAATTGCAAGGAAATAATCGTCATGGCAATTTATGAGACGGAATTGTATTTGTTTTTGTGTTGCCGCCATTTGAGTATTGCTATTGTATTTGGAAGAAATGTTTGTATAATTTTATTTGGGAATGGAATATTTAAATGAGATTATTGAGCAAGACAAAAGTTAAAGAGTTGTTTGTGTATGTAAGTTAAAGTGTAATGGAACAAGTCCTGGGAGAGTCGTTGGTTTCGTTGGGACGCATTTAATTCTGGATTATTGTCGTTTGCGTGGCACTTGTATTACATTTGATGCAGCTGTTTTGTGAATGTGAATGTTGTGTTTGCGTTGGTTGTGTATAGGGAAAGAATATTTTGGAAGGCGAGAGATGTTTAATGCAGGGACGCGTCTTGTTTGGCTTCTTTCCTTCGCTTTGGCTCCAGCTCTGCACTTGACTTGCCTTTAATGTCATTTAATTTTATGTAAACACTCGCTCCCTTATTCTCTCAATTCTCTCCATGGCAATAGTCCTCTCTTCCAACAACAACGCTCTTCCTAAATAAACAAACAAAACACACACCAATCATAATCCAATCAAACCAAAACGAATCACTTCATCTCCCGAGGCAACTCGCAAACACATTAACTTAAACCTTAAACCCTAAACCAACTCATTATCAGATCAAATTACAAATAAATCCTCCTCGCTGGACTCATATCGCTTTCAATACAAAATGCAAACACACATTCAAAATCATTATTCATGTCAATATTGTCATAACTACCAACATCCACCTTTTATGTTTTACGCATATTCAAATTTATTTACTCTTCTATCCAAACAAATTTTATAGTCCCAATATTTATTCAGTCTTTCTAATGTACGCCTTGTAAATATCCTCAATTATTTATAGTGTCAAATCACTAATTTATAAATGCCGTTTCAAGTACAAATATTTTTTTAAACCACGCTATACGATTAGTGCATATTTCAACACATTTTCAATTTTATCACTTAATTTTTGATCCAAGATTTTTTTAAATATAAATGGGTAATTAGAAACTATGGGAACCGTTTAATATCATAGGAAATTCTGAAAAATGAATTGGATGAATTTGCAACCAAGTTATACAGAAAAAAGCATGCCTTCTGGCTGAAGGTATTTTTCGAAATGAGCCTATGACTGGACCTGTATTAAAACCAAATAATAAATACCTTGGGTATAAATTAATTGGTTACATAATTTAATTTTAAAGTTATTTTTTCATGAATTGAGAATTGAATTTTTTAAATTGTCATTAAAATATTAAAGATGTTTGTGTGTGAAAATAATTAATTAATTTGAAAGGTCATTTTGGTCTTTTAAATTGAATTAATAATTTGGTTTTATCTGTGTGTATTTTTTCCATGACGACATTAATCAGATTTAATTTGGAGATGATTATTTAAATTGATTTTGTTTTGTTTGTAAATGAGTTAATTATAATGAAATTGTGGTTTGTATTGTTGTGAATGTAAACAATAATTAGGAGGAGATTTGTTTGTTTGTTAGTTATTGTTATGGTAATTGATTTTGTTTTGCATATTGTGTATTTGTATGTGTTGTATGGTGTGTTGCGTTATTAATGAATGTGTTTGCCATTTGTGTACGTTAATTGCTGTTGTTTGTTGTTATTTGCATCTGGAGGCAGTGAACAAAGTTTGTGTCTCAGAGTCATTTGAGGCTGTAATGATTTTTGTTGTAAGGACTTGTCTGAAGGCATTTTTATTCTTTTGTCATTGCATGAGCTACAAGTTTAATTTTTTGTTTGCATAATGTTGCTCATAATGATTTCTTGAGACGCTTAGAATTACAATTGTGTTGTTTGCAAGATGCTAATAATATTATTACCCGCATTTCCATTGTCTGAAATGTTGTTCGCAATGAGATGCATCGCCACATAAATCCAAAACACACACCAGACACTCTGGCTACAAATTACATGGACATGTCCTCCCAGATGTTCCTCCACCAGATCCACTCTCCTTCCCTTCCATTTACATCCTAATTCTAATCTTCTATTCTCAATACAAACCCAACTGGAAAAAACTTTTAACTTTGGTAACCACCTTCAATGCACCATCCCTATTCTGTCATGTCATACTTCATTGTTCAACATTTTTTACAAAATACCTACTCAAAAAGAAAATAAAATACTAATTTTCGCAAATTTAGGTAAAAATCAATTGAAATTGCAACGCGAAATTTTATGAGATATTTTTAGTAAAATAGCGTGTTTTAATGGATTTTAGGAGAAACCTAATTTTATCTAGTTGAAAGTCCAAAACTTTAGGGGGATGCGGACTTGAGTCCCCTAAGCTCCCTATAAATACGTCACTGTTGATAAGCTGAAATATTTATTTAAGTGAATTTTGAATGTTTACGCTATGTTTACACTCGTCACTTTCACGTCACTTTTCACCCACAAATCACGTTAGCTTAACTTTTTGCATTTATTC
>JAQFYB010004599.1:0-15897 GCA_034694085.1 Pogonognathellus longicornis
TTTTAACTATTGTAGTTTTATAAAAACCTCGTCTTTTATTAAGCACCCCCCATATGGCAATCCTAGCTACGGCCCTGTACACATACATATATATAGTAGTTGGCAGTGTATTATTTCGTGCAGATATAAATATTATGTAGCAACATGTAAGTAATGCATTGCTTATTGTACAAAACACTTTATCCGGGTATGTACATATATCGGCACGAGGAATTGTCTTAAGAGGACACGCAAGTTTACCCTTGCCGGAATAAACTATCCTGCATATAACTCTCCCTAAAGAAATTGGGTCGATGATGGATACTTAATGGAAGTTGCATAACAGCTTTATACTTCAACTTCAACGTCACTGTACAAAGAATAGAATACAAAAATATGAATATAGAATAACCCTGAGACAGACTCAGACAAGAGAAGCATGGGACAGGGACTGATATTCTTATTAAATTCTCTTTGAATATCATCTACTTTTACATCACAATGTTACAAGTCTCTCTGCTGCAAACGAGGCATTGCCCATAATAATTTTAAATGTGTCCCGTGTCGTGCCCCATATCCATCCATTCAACTGACGTACCACATTATTATTAGTAGTAACCTACCACACTCCATAAACGTCATTTCATTTATGCACAGATCCCTCCTTTTAATGTCATGTGTATATAGAGAAACTAGAAAATATTGTAATGTATAGGTATGTAGTATTGTTAGGTACTCAGTTTTGTATGCAGGCAATAATGTACTGTGTATTAATATGAAACCACCTAGGTACCTAATGTAATATAATTTCTATGCATTTTGATAGCGCATTTTAACAGCGGAATTGCATGTTCAGTATTTCATTTGCTCCCTCGAGACATTCATGCAAGTGTCACGTATTGTAAAGCGAGCCACTGGGCTGTCAAAGCGTGAAAATTATTTCTTAAATGAGTACAACTCCTGAATTTCTAATCCTTTTTAATACTTTTCGTTTCTGAAGTTTAAATGGGAGCTAGTCTGTTAATATTGACACTACTGGTGCAATGATATTGAATCAATAAAAACGTACGGAAAAGTCAGCGTCAAACTTCCCTCGACTCGTCGGCAAACTTGTTTACCTTACCATTACAATTTATCTTTCCCATCTTTGAGCATTTGTTTGAGACTCAATTTAATGCTTAGTATCGGTTTTCCGGGCTCAATAATGGTCCTGATACGCGTTACGTTAAGTGTTATTGTTGTCGTTTCCTGTATACATAAATTATAGGTAGCATTGATAAAACTTCCAAAGCACGTTATATAGGAAAGGAAAGAATTTTAGAAACCATTAAACCATATATACAACCAATTGTGTTGATATACCTTGGAAGAATTGGTATTAAGGCAAGGTCGTTGTTTGCGATAATGTCTTGAATGAAATGGCATGTGTTAATAGCTTAAAACCCAATGCGTCTACAGTTCAAATGCTTTCTTCCTGGCTTGCTTCATTTGATGGGAATTACGTTACGTTAATTTCCGAAGGGTAAAAAGGAGAAATGACCAGGTATATACATCCACCGTGTTTAAATAATGAGTTGTAATAAAGCTCTGATTAGAAATCCTCATTTATTCTTCACTTTCAAACCGTCATACACAAAATTGTACAAAACATGTTTTGTGACCAGTATATTGTATTTTTAGTCTTGAAAGTGTATTAGTACTGATACTAACAACTGATACCTACAAAGCTTGAATTTAATGCTGGACAAGAAAGTATGACGTAGGTATATTATTTAGACTACGGGAGATTGAGAGCAATGGAATCTCTTTTATAGCCCACGCACATAGAAGAAGTTCATTTTACATTTGCATGAGGTGTTGGAGCATTTGAAATGGTATTTGCATTAGGATTGTGTGGAATAGTGGTAATAAATGGTGGTGGTGTAGGTGAAGGCCGTGAAGGTACTGCCAAAATGCGGGCTTCTTCACTCCGTTGTTCGTGAACATTGTTTTACGGTTACACTATTGCTATTGTCGTGCAGCACAGAGTGGCCGGAATGGAATGGAATGAAGCAGCAAAGTCATGAATCTTTGATTAATTTGTCCCAAGGCAAGTGAAGGCATAGCTGGAATTAGGGTGTTCCATCCGAAGTAGTTTAGTGGTGCTAGTGGTAGTAGTACAAAGTTTTTCGGGGAAAAGGGCAATGGAAACTTGGGTCTACATTCCTTTGAAAATTACAATTGTTTGCGTAAGTATTGTATAAGCTGAGCAGTTATGTTTGTAGTGTGTTGGTTAATGTAGGCACAATATGAATATTCGGAGTTGTCCAGTCCGGGTATCCCTGCATTTGTTCACTTCCCAGCACTCCCATGGCACTATGTAGTACTTGTATACTCCATAGCACATTCGGCACACATTTACAAATAGGTAGTGATCAGCCACTGCATGTGTTTTGTACACCTGGAATTTTTGTCATCGTGTCGTTCTGCTCGTTCTGCATTTGAGTCTGGCCGACCAGTTCCGATCCCCGGTTGCCCTTGCTCCAAGAATGTCCTTAGCTAAACAAAGTCGGCTGTGGACTGTACGTTATCTCTCGTCATAACACAGGGACCAACAGCGGGACCTTGAGGTGTGCTTATACTTTGAAATATAATATTATGAGTTGTTTCGTCCTCGTCGCCTCATCCATCCCAGAAGAACTACATGCCATTACTAGTTGTACACGTTAAATAGCCGAATGTTGACTCTTGTCGTCATGTCCTGGCTTTCTACTCTTGTATGTCCGACCGGCTTTTCTGCCAATTCACGGTTAAAGCAAACGAATAATTTTATTCTGTCACCATTTATTCGGCTTAACTAGTCTGAGAAGCCTTTGTCTGTTGTCTCTGCACGTAGTTTGCCTCTATTAACAAATTTACTCCTTTCAAAAACTCTGTGCAAGAAAAGAAAGGCCGTGTGTGGTGTGTATTTTTCGTAGTATTTTGTCCGTTTGGAGAAAATGAAGTAATAGCACACATTGAGCTTTGTACTTGGCCAACCTTCATTTAGATTACATAAGATACACTGCCCACTCCTTGAGAATAAATTGCTTAGATATTCTCTAGCTCTTTTCTTACAATACCCGTTAGTTCTTAGATGCTCAAAAGTTTTCTGGTGATTTAATATTCAAAACGTCAACTGCACGCAATTTGTTCAGCATGGCAGAAAGCAATTACGATGTAGATCCAGAAAACGCAGCGTAAGTAAAGTATTGAATTTGAGTTTCACTCTAATTGTATCAACTAAAGAAAGTGGAAACTGTAGTCACAATAGTTATATCCTTTCTAATCATGTTCCTATTTACTCTCACTTTTTCGCCTTAAGTAACTATTTATCCACCACATTATCAAACTCTACATTCTTTCCATTCACCCACAAATATTCCCGAACGACAGTACAGATAACGACATGGCGTGTCACGGTGGCTAAATTCCTTTTAAAACTTGCAAAACCAACTTTTTACTAACTTCTCATATACTTATACCACCTTCTCCACATTTAAACCATGTTCATGTAATTGTGCAATATAAATAGGAACCAAGATGCGTCATTGTCATTGTGAAAATCACGAACTCTATATACCATCCTCACATTGTAACATTTTTATATCTCTATCAAATCCTTTTACTTCATATATTCTTCAGCTATAATTTTTTTAACCTTTACATTTCTAGTTTCAATTGGTATCATAACCCCGATTGCCAGATATAATACTCAAATCATAGTAATATGTATAATAGTAATTTACTCAAATTTAGCCCTCATAAGAATGCCAAAATATACTCAAATCATACTTAAATATATTTAATAAAAAGTCTCCAAAATTGCCAAATATGAGATGAATTCAATTAAAAATGGTCACAATTCTTTATTATTTCCGTTTTTAGTTCAACTTTTTACTAAAAAATTGAAAATACTATGTATTTTTGTAAGGTTTTTTAACGTTGAAATACAAATTGATTTACATTTATAAAGCATACTCAATTCTGGCAACCCTGATTGTAACGGCCGATATAAGGATGCAATATGAACTACGAAAGGTTTAAATGTAAAACTGTAGAGTGAAATTTCATATATTTCATCTTGGAGAAGCAATTCCGAAAGAGCTGCCACTGCCACTGTATAGTAATGCATTTTAATGAAAGGCAATAATGTGTGTCTGGGAAATGGAAGATTATATATGAAGTAAGGTTTGTATAGGCGGATTTTCTCGGAATATAAATTTTTATCTCTAATGTCAATATGTGTTTAAGCCGTGGAGAAAGTGACAGCACATTTGCATACTGACTGTAAATGACGTTCATCGAGTCAGCCGCACACAGCCATTTGACCCGAACCTACTATAAGAAAAACCATGGATTCTATTAATGCATGTATTAGTAGTCATTTTGTGTCTGCAGTCCGTGTCCATTTTAGCTGGATGATTGACCAGTCAGTTATTAAATCTTTAAAGCACACACACACACACACACAGATAACGATATATTACATATATCTTCGTGTAGGTAAAATTCCTTGAAATAATGTACCTATATATTAGAGGTGGAATTTCATACATACTTTACTTTAGATAGGTAGTATGAATATGGGTATAAAGTTTCTATAATTACTGCTGTATCTGAGGGTAGGTGTATTATATTAAAATTGCCAGCCATTCCAATTGCTACCAGCAAATCATTCTGCTAATATTTCGGTGTGCTTTCTTTCGTCCTTGTTTTTAATGGTTTGTTCCAGGTTGCAGCATTATTACACGCTTGTGTAAAGGTTAATTGTGAATGGATGAAGGTCTTTTTGAAAGAGCATTATGGATGTATGTGGTAGATTACATGAAATTGAATTGTTTGATTGTCAGGTCTCTTCAGTACGATTATAGCCAACTGAGTGACAAACTATTGGGGACTGAATTGAATGAACTGAATTATCCAAGACAAGATTCGAAGGTGAGAAGCACGGCTAATCAGAACGGGATGATTCGGTCAGAGAAAACGGCTGGACATTTGGCCTGCATGCATTACCTAAAAGACGCTAATGGACGCTACGTTCTATTGGACCAGTTGCCAGATATCGGTAAAGACAGCATTAGCATCTGTGTACACAACACACATTATGTTGATAATGATAATATTTGTGCTTTCCTCCAAATTGTGTACTTATGAAATATTTCAAGTGAGAATCAATGATAACTGCCAAAAGCCACGTAGAGTGCATGGCATGGCAATATGTAATAATGCGGGTATTTATTGAATATTGTTTGTGTCTGTACTGGGCGTTTAGGCTGGAGGACGAATCGATTATGGTATTTGGTATGCGACTCGAGAGTTTGTGCAGAAAGAGTCTTGACTGTCACCTCTTGCAGCACAATAAGTCCACTTATCGACCCGACTTCCAAAAATGCCATGATTCAAGTACGATTCAAACATTTACATATTTATTATTTATCTCTGGCCATCATTGTGATACGAGTTGTAGCACCTGATTATGTATTGGCATTCAAGCCAGCTTATTATTTATTGACTCTTGTCTTGATATAAAATGGATACATACCATATGCAGTCCTACACAAATGAGTTGAAGTGCATTCCAATAATTTTCTCCTTATAGGGGCTACTTCTCTTCAATGGCACCAATTTCTCAAAAGTGTGTACACATGGGCGAAATGCAAATACAATTAGGTCTAGCAGATGAAATATTATGTTCACATTTTGCATACCTATATAGATTTAGCTAGGTACTTAATTTGTACCACAGTCGTCTACAATATACATAGGTAAATAATATACCTTTAAAGTATAGACGGACACAAAGAGTACCCCATTAGTGCGTTTAAATTGATACAATCATGATGTAACATCTTTATGAGGAAGTATCTCATGAAAATAATATTTATTTATTTATATGCAAAGACACTTTGCCTACCTATTTGACTACCGTTCTACAGCTCTTCATTTAGAGATTAAAATAAAATAATGGTGGTGTGAACGTATTCTACATAAAAGTTCAAATTGGCACAAGTACCAGTAAATGTTAATTTACATATATTTCCTGTCTGTTTTTTAACCTTTTTTTGTGTCTGATTCAAAGTGTACAAGAATCAAAGAAAAATAATTTTATGTATAGGTAATAAGTAATGTTTAATATAGAATTATGGTATGTGGCACTTATAGAAGTGTATCTGTTTTCTGTAGTAAATAACATTGACAATTCAACGGAAATATTTTAAAAACCAACCAAATTTGTTTATAGGCTTGCAGATCCTTGCAACATCCTTACGTGTGCCCCATTTTAGACCTGGAGATTGTAGCTGTAGACAATTTTGACAGACCGTTTGCCATCGTGGTGATGCCCGTAACAACTTGGGGAAGTGTGCGAGATCTGCAGCATAAAGTATGTTACAAATGTCTCAATTATTTATTTAAGGAATTTTTGACACACTATGTAATGTGCATTGATGATGGGTGCAGAGTCCTTGGGCGGATACATGGAGAAGTAAGTATATTGGAAAAGGAACAGGCTTTCCGGAGATTCAGGCTCAGAGATTATCTTGCCACATTTTGGAGGCAATGTTGGAGCTTCGGATGAAAGGTCTTCCAGCTGGAATCGGGTCACATCTTCACCCGGGAAATATTTTAATTCAGAATGGAACAGCCCGGTAAGATCTTTTTTGCTTAATCATTATTATTAATCATTATAAGCCAGTCAGATATAACAGATATTAACGTAGGAATAATATCATGTTACCAACATCATTTATAAGAAACATCAATTTCCCCAGTCGATTTCGAAACATTCGTTCCACAAAACATGCAGGGCTAAAAATACTTGCAGAGCATTGCTATGAAATTCATAGCTATAATATATTTATAACATTGTTCTGGGTATTTTGCTGTTATTGGGAAGTCTGGTAAATTAATCAGACACCCTTTTGAAGAATCTCATAGTTGTGTTTCAAGAAGTAATTAACACTCCTAAGAATACGGAATGTTGAAAATCAGTAAAAGGAGTGAATGAATCACTAACGAGTTAAAGTGTCTTAAGGTTGTTCCGATCCGACCGCGTCACTTAATGATACCTACAAAACCCACCCACCCACACACATAATAATATGGTTATCTTAATTGCCGGTTAAATATAGACCCAGGCACTTTCAAAATACTCTGTAGAATTGTTTTATGTTGTCCTGTGGACATTTATTCTATTTATACACTACAAAGTAGGAAAATGACTCGACCAAATCCAGTGCGTTTTCAGCCTACCTTTCTTTCCACCTACTAATCACATTCCTTTGAATAGTATGTTTAGGAATGTACCTATACATTTTTGAGATACTTTGGCAGCAAAACTAGTAGCTAAAATACATAGTAAGTATTTAGGCGTATCCCCGCATATAAGCGTACAATTTCAGTTTTCTTGTCACAGGAAACATTAAAATATGGATTAATAAAAACCTTTTCCTCGTTCATGCATGCATATAATATGGAAATCCATTAAATAGGCTTTGTTCTAATACCGTCATACAGATTTAGAAGGAACAAAACGCGACTTTAAGGTAGGTGGGTTGGTAGTTGGTAGGTATACCTAGGTAGTAGGTGCTTTTACTCAAAATGCGAATATTTGTATGTATGCATATAGTCAAAATGTTCAACTATATAGGCCTGTTCGTGTTCATTTAACCATTTTCACAGCTATTGTCTGTAAATCCATTTAAATATATTGAATGTCAGATAAAATCTACCTTAGTGTAGCTTAGTGTAGTGGAGTATAGAATAGACACACAAAATGTGGTAAATATAAGCTACAACCACAACAATGCTTTGGCACAATACTTTCATCATCATGACGATACATAACTGTAACACATGCGTTCTCCTCTCTAGGTAATTCATATTTACTAAAATGTTGAGCAAAGGAAATGATGGACAGAACGCTGAGCGTGGCACCGGCACTGTTGTAGGTGTAATAGTCCTGCTCCGGCCAGTAGAATATTATGCTTGATTATATTTAAGTATATTGATTTTCCAATTGCAAACTCTTGTACGGCTACCGTAATAGTTGTACTGCAGATACGCAGCTTTAATATTGCTAGCTATACCGGCTAACATGTAAATTCGGATGGCACTGAAGGCACTGTATATCTGTATTAGCTACTAAAGTAAATGTAGGGAATATCTATGAGAAATAAAATGAGTGATGTCGGTTTTTGGGCTTAAAACTGTATATTATTATAGGTATTAAGGTCAAACGGAGTTTATTTGTAGTAAATTTAATTCGTACAAAGACACAATTTGCATGGAAGTAACTAAACTGCAATTAACTCCTAACTATCTAGACGGATGTGGTTAATTGAAATACACACCCCACACTGATACGAAATACAAATTATCAAGGATTTATCGACTTTACTAAAGTCATGACTTATTTATCAACTAGAAACAAGAGAAAAACAGTCTTATCGCTTTATTACCTAAATGTACCTGTCTACACATATACACGCAAATTAGTTTCTTTTCTTTATTTTTATTTTACTTTTTCTTGCCTAAACTAATTACCATTATTCTTGACAGTTTGTTCCGATATTGCAACATTTGGGACTTAATTTATTATTTTATTGATGATGATTGATGATATACAATGCGTTCTTTCATCAAGTTAGATTTACAATATTATTTACGAATGTAAAACACGAAGTGCAATTTAGTCTTAGTCGGCAGTATAGTCAACAATTTGGAGAAAAGGACGGAAATGGACGCAATAGTTTATTATTGAATTTTTCTTTATGAGTAAGGGAATTAAGATGCTTATAAGACAAGTGTATAATATTTAACGTAATTTTTGTTATTCAAGCTTTTCTGCGTTGGACAACATTTTGCTACAAAATCCATCCAGGGTACTTCCTTACGTTACTAGAAACATTAGCACAAACCCTGAAGCCATCGACTCAATTGCCTTTGGTAATTATCCCTTTCTGAAGTATGAATGAATAAATGATTTATTGCAGCTATTAAGTATTAATTTTTATTACTTTTGCTATGTTACAGCATACTTACTCTTTTCAATGTGTACTGGATACGAAATTGTGACCCCAAAACTCTCATTGCAAAACTGGAATGACATTCATGAGTATACTCAAGTGCGTGGTTAGATCATTGCGGTAGTCCTAGTTTTAACTCGTGGTGCAAAATCGTAGTTCATAAGATAATGGCTTTTGAGAAAACATAATTAATTGAAAAATTGTGATTTAATTAATTTAGGTATGTCAAGTATTGGAATTTGTGTTAAAAAACCCAGAAAATCGGATTCCCTCACTTAAAGAAATAGTTCAACTGGACTTTTACCGAACAATCGACCTTAGAGAACTACGATCTATGCCATTAGCGGTAAAACACAATAAAATTAAAACAATGAAATTCATATAAGAGAAATTGATATTGACTTATTTTTAATTTACTTTCCATGTTTCCTTTGCAGAACGTAATTGCTGCACCTCCTATTCCTCCGGTTCCTACGCTGCTTGAGCAAGTCTATTATAATAAACTACGAATAGGGTAAGTTGCAAATCCATGGCCACATGCTACAAGAAAGAATTAGATTTATTTTTTAATAAAGTATTCCGTATAATTAGGAAAAAGTCCAGATCTACTTCATCAATATATCGTCCAGGAGGTGTGGTGACAAATACTCTCGCCCCCAGTCCCAACGCAGAAGTCCTCAGGTAATTAATTTTTCATTTCGGTTTTCCACAAAATAATAATAATGAAAATGCTTTACTGCAGCAAACTATTCTACCTCTACGTGTCGGCTCACTAATTCTAACTTTCTCTTACTAATAAATTCCTGTAATTGCGTGTCAATTAGCAAGTTAGTAATTTTAGTGTAGAATTACGTTTTACATTGTCTTGCATGACTTAGTCATATTAAATGAATGCAGGGATATGAGTACGAATCCTCTATATGAAATTATTTTGTCTCCAATGAAAATTATTTTGCATACTGTGCATGTTTATTAGCTACATTGCCACACCGACATATTGTTAATCCTTTCTATCTTATAACGTATTTTTATGGCTTCGGTTCACTTCAATGCAACGATCTAGATCAACTCTCTCGCACTTGTAGCCTTGCACTGCAAATTGCTAACTTATGGTTAGTGGTAAGTATACTAAAATGCTTATACATTATTATTAAGTAAATTCAAATTAAATCGACTGAAAATAAATGTAGGTGTATATTCATGTTAAATATCTTGCCGCATTGAAAATCCTATTGAATCCCATTAGCAATATTGCTCAATTAGATTAAACGTTGGAGCTCAAAAAATAGTTAAAGATATGCAGTCCGATTTAATTCCTTTATTAGGAAAAAGTTTGTTTCGTAAAATGTATTTAAGTCAATAGGCAACGACCAGGAGTTCTATTGTGCATGTGGAGTGGACAAGGATATTGCATGGAATGCTAGATTACATAGGTATTTGGGGTCAACCAGAAGTCCAACATCATTGAATGTAGATATTTTATTAGACAAAGTCATGACATGTCTTATAAAACGCATTACAACTGAACCTCTTACAAATTACAATTATAAAAACTAAATATATTGAAATGGTTATGAAAAATTCGAATACAATATTTAATTCGTCTAAAATACCACAATTCTTATGCTATTGCATCTTTTGATATCGTTTTATATATTTGTTTCATTTGCTGTAAATGAATTTTCAAGTTAAATAATGATATCACCATTTGTTTTTAAAACAATCACTAAGCAGCACAAAAAGAACCCCTCAATTCGGTAAAGTGTTTTAAAGCACTTACAAGGGCTAAGGGTATAGGGTTAGATGAGTGTGACAGTGTGAGTGAACTATAACACGGTGAGGCGCTTTTGTGTATCTTAAAATTCTCTAGATTGTCTGGACTTGCATGAAAATTGATAAACAGAAATTCAAAGTTCTAAATATTTTGAAACTGCTTTGTTTGTTACAGGACCAACAGGGCGGTGTTGCAGAGGACAATTTCAACGTCGACCCCTTCGCTGTTAACAAAGAAAGGTCACACATTTTGTACAGAAGTCGTAGCTCACAAAGAAGAAACCGATAGTATGTCCTCTCAAGTATCCATTTACTGTACTCCACCGAGCTCTCTAAGTTTTCCTTGTGATACGGCAGGTCAAAGCACTTCGACAAACTCTCAAAACACTAATAATGAAAACAAATCATCCAATGGAGCATGATCACACTGAATAAAATCCTTTTTTGCATCCTGAAAATTCTTCGGAAGATACTTAAATCCCCGAGGAATTTTTGTCAAAATATATTATTTCTTCAACTCTCAACAATCACCATGTTCAAATGTGTCATAAAATATTAAACTAATATTTTGATCTTCTTCGATTGATCTCGCTACCTATAAAATACTTTTCATCTTCTCCAAGATGTATCTCTATGTATTATTACGTGTATAATAACTAAAAATGTTCTGGTTCATGATTGTCACTTAATTGCAAAACATTACGAGTAATCATGAGCATTACATTCAAATGTTAAGTACGTACCGTGTACTCATTAATCGTAAATTTTATTATGATCTATACGTACGAAGTAAAATTACAGTTACGTTAGAGTATAATAAGTAGAGTATTGTAGTCATTACACCGTAATAATCGTCTTTAGGTAGCTGTTTTGAAATAATTAAGCGGAGTCCGATATTCTCCATTGTTACATTTCATCGTGAATCGTTCATATTATATAAGTGATTACCTGCATACTTTTTCATGTCATGTAGGACGTTTCCTACTTGCTACCTTATTTTTCCTACACACGAAATGCTTCTTCGTATAGAGCCTTAATGGTTTCAAATGTACATTTACGAATATTTTTTTTGCTATGCTAACTAACGTAACATCAAGTAATAAGAATTATTTGTTTGTCACATGCTACAATAAATGTAATACCATATATATACCACATACATACATATATACATGTATATATGTGTATATGTGATCATGTGAACAATTATTGACACAATTAGTTACATAGTGAATAATAAGCTGTCTTTTAGAATACTAGAATAGAAATACTTGGCAAATCTGTCTGCAATAATCAGCAAATAAATCAACACAAATTTAGTAGTGGCAATAAACTGTGTACTTACTTTAATAAACTCCAAATTATATAGTGGTCATACTCATATAATGGATTGTAGAATAGACAAATATAAATTCACTCCTTCATGATTTTATAATATTCAAAATTAATTTGTGACTTTTTCATTTTCCCTTCCAAGCGTCAGTATAAAAGTTCATTTGATAGTGTAGTCGACATCTGGGTTAGAGAGCCCTTACTCTTTTCGCGTATACTTTTGGTGTAAATGTTCATCACACTGTAAGATGGTTCTTGGGTTCCATATGAATTTAGACGCTAGAGAAGAAACCTCTCTCCAGTCTCGGTCCTAAAATACTCGTCGTCTCTGCTTTAGTGAAGACGGGTATTTATTTACTCTGCACGTTGTTACGTTGTAAATACAGTACCGATGATCGTCTCTGTAAAATATCACTCGACAGCGACTGTACTCTTTATTTTGCTGTAGATTTATGTCTCTCCTTTCTAATTTTATCGGTGAATGTATTTAAAATTGTATCATAGTTTACCATTCATTCATTTCAACGCTACATGACAAAATATTAAGCACAAACAATTCTTAACTATCGGTGTTTAACAGACATTTTTCAAATACAAGATGTAAAGTATGAAATGGATATAGTATACGGTATACGTATACCATCCTATTATTTCTTAAGTTTTCTACGGTTTCTTTACGTTAAAAGAATTCAGTTTCTCAGAGGGAGGGTTGTCATTTAAGATAGTTTGGCATAATTATTATTGAAATAATTTAATTCTATACACAAACACATGTGTTTGAGCTTTTTGCATATGAGACAAAGAAGAATGTTTTTACGAAAAGCCAAATTGTATTATGTATGTATAACAACAATGTGTGTTGTGTAATTAAGCTGGTGGTATTTTTGGTTGAGATGACGAATTTTTCGTTTGAAGGGTGGTGAATAGCAATAGGAATTGGGAATCTTTTGATGTATGAAATAAAATCTGAGAAGTAATTGAAGACAGAAAGTGAACGGAGATATATGAAGCGTAACGCATGTGGAAGTAGTGGAAGCACAAAGTGGAGATCAGAAAGTAGTACTTTGAAAGTAGTATGAAGTATGAGTATGTTGTGAAGTGAAGTGTTTTGTGAAATAAATGATGTGGGAAGTGATGTTATATTTGAAGTCATTATATCGACAATAGCATTAGTGTTCTATTTCTATGTAAGTATACTCAAGTGAGTTTAGTGGGATAAAATAGTAAAATTAATATAATTTCACTCTCGCCAGACCAAATAATATTAGGGCAAAGTTTTCCTCTTTACTTGTAGTTTTGCTTGCCTTTCTTTTCAATTGGATTTGTTGTGTTCTGATGGATTTTCTCGTCTGTAGGCGAATGGAAAACCAAAGCCAAACCAAAAACCACTCGACAGTGATTGCATTTACGAGGGATGGAAAGCTTCAAACGAAAACGTAATTATAAAATATCCCGACTGGGGATTTTCAAGAAAAAATCTGATTTTATGGCCATAGTTGAGTCGATTGAGTGATCAACCAGCCAATACAATTAATGCGGGGGGTCTCAATTACTTTGTCGCTTCTACACATCTCGCAGCTCACTTTGAAAACATCATTTCTATACGTCTTGTACCCACAAATGTATACTTTGTGGATTTCATATAGCAAATAAAAATACCATGAATAATTTGTATGTGCATGAGTAATGTATTACCTACAAAATAAAAATATAATTCTACATTTTATTGCGTTTCGCAAAGAACATAGGTGTTGTTTATGTATACAACGGCTAAATTCTTTGGCGTTTCGCATGTGTATGTTATTGAAATTAATTCTATATAATAATATAAATATACCTATATATTTATACAAATCAATTTCGTGTTATTTTCTTACATTAATATCAGTTGCCATCGGATTCTACAACACAAAGATATTTTATACATATAAATGACCTGCATTTGTACCTGTTAGCCCATAACCACAAACCACAAAAGCAGTAAATTAACACTAACTTAAACATAATAATAGACACAAGTTGTAAACGAAATTAGGTACCGTTTTAGTAATCACTCCACTTTATTTTTTATTCTATTTAGAAAAGGAACAATATGATACACATTATGAGCAAATCCACAATTGTTCAAAATAATGACACATTTTGAGAATTGCGAAACCAATACGCAAATAAGACAACTAGCAGACTAGCACATAATTATCCTAATCTTTTAATCCAATTTCTATTTTATCCTATTAGTATTATTTAGCGTTGAAATAATTGGTACTACACAATACACAAAACGCTATTATAAAGATAATTCATTAGTAAAGAATTTTTAATAATTAACAATATTTTGTTAACAAGGATAATAAGATTTCATGTAATCTTATGAAAATCTACGGTTATATTAACAACAAACTACATACATTTTCGAAAGTTTTCGCGATGCGCTCAAATTTTATGTTAAAATTTTCCCTTTGCTAAAAAAATTTGCCAAAATGAGCAAGTTTCTACCTCATATCTCCGAAACCAAATCCTGAGTACACCTATAACGGTCACTAGTTTTAAATTAGCTTTTTAGAATAAGGACTGACAAACATTAATAAAATTTGTTAAGCATACATATTTACATCATTCGATTAATTGGTATCCAACTGAAACATTGAATTTAGATTTCAACTACCTAGCCCTTAATAAATGGCTTAATATTAAATGGTCCGATTTTTTAATGTTTGCCAAATTTTTTAAAAGGAGAGCATGGTTTTGAAAATTGCCCAATCCAAAATAATTGGAAGCCCAATGTTAATTTGATGGAGACCAATTATTTATTATAATATTAATTATATATACATATATTAATTAAATATAATTTAATATTTTAAATATGACTATAATTTTTTAGCATTGAACGCATGTCATTAAATTTTCTTTCTTATTATAAACTTGCCTACGTTTTTCATTACATGGAAATAACATTACACACGAATAAAGTTATGTTCATTTTCCATGGGTAATAAGTACAACAAGTAGTATAACAGGCAGTATACTCTTTACCTCCATAACTTCTCACTCTTTACATGGTTTGTCGCAATTCGTGAAATTTCAGGCCACAAATCTATTCATGTGGCATTCGAGGCTTTATTAGACAATTATTTTCAGATTCGGAATTTTTTGTTGGGTACTTCATGTATCTTCTTTGGCAAAGTTCATTGAAAAAAATTTTGGGAACAAAGAGGGGCGCACGGAATGGCTTGCAATTTCATGGAACCAGAAAATCCCCCAAACTTTAATATGTGATTGATACATGTCTCCTGACTTAGTTTGAGTAGGGAAGGAAGGCCCGATGACGCCTAGGTCACCCAGTTATTTAGGATCAAAATTTGCATTTTTGTAATTTTTTTAGATAAATATGGCTGTAACATAGACTCTATGGGTCAAAACAGGTACAAGTGGGGTATCAATCGACTCGTAATGACCAGAAGTATCGTTTAAAAATGCTAAATCTACACTACCTCCCATTTGGAGAACCAATCTCAATGCACCCCCAGCGGTAAAAATTTCAAAAAAGTCAACTTTAAATGGCTTATCTGTTTGTATTACTATGGAAATCCATTGTTAAAATTAAAAGACATCATTTCGGGTTCCAAAGGTTGTGTATTAGGTGTATTATGTGAGTCACCAAATAGCTATACCGCATTATCTACTACACCTTATCTACTTATTTGATGACTCACATAATACACCTAATACACAACTTTTGGAACCCGAAATGATGTCTTTTAAT